>WNWK01027718.1:0-26035 GCA_009830355.1 Cherax destructor | reverse complement strand
GATATGTCAAAAGGGCGGTCGGAACCCGGTACCTGAAGCAGGTGAACCGGCACCAGCAAGAGGTACAGGGTATTAGAGTTGTCCGAAGAGTTGTCCGGTAACGAGGTAGGGTCAGAATTAGGTGTGGTATCAGGAAGGGGCCCGGGGGTATTGGGTTCATGGTTTGGGTCAGCCATGGTTAGGTTACTTCTTTCTTTTTATTTTTAAGAAAAAAAAGAAATAAAATAAAATAAAAATAAAAAAAAGAATAAAAAAGGGGGGAACGTGGAGGAATAGCTCCTAGGAGGAATGAAAGGGGGGTAAATCCCCCTCCGCGCCCAAGAGGACCTCAACACCGCAAGTAGTGCAGATGCTGCATGGAAACCGTGCCATACCCTACCCTTTATGCCAGTAAACCAGCAATCCGGGATAGCAACCTCACATCCACTGAGCCACCTCGGCGGATAAAAGAGAGGGCGGCCGGATATCCGCCACAAAGCATACCGCCTTCGGCCACCACCCCCGGAATCCAAAAGGTGGCCTCCAGAGATACACCCGTCGCCCGAAAGTTACCCAAGCCACCCCCCCGGGAGACCGGAGAGGGATCGGGACATCCCCAGGCGATCCAGATTCCACGGCAAACTACACCACCGCCAAGGACCTCAACGGAATGGGATGGACCACAATTCCCTTCCCCCTACCTAGGAACTAGAATGCCTGTGGAGGGAAGCTCCCAGGGTAAAACTGGGAAGGAAATGAGGGATGAGGAGGAAGAGGAGGAAAGGGAAAAAAGGGAGGATGGGGAAAATGGGAAAAAGGAGGGGGGATTGGGGGGTAATTAGATTCGGTCTGAGGGTAGGGTACACAAAAGTTCACACATTGACTATTACTTGGATTCTGGCACACAGCAGCTTCTATGAATGGCTTTACAGTGAAGTACTTGCTTCTAAACAAATGTAATACGCTTACGTATTACTGCTGGATGATCCAGACTCAATCTTTGAGTACCTTCAATATTTTCTTCATAAACAATTTCTAACCCCTTCCTCTGATGTCCTCAACTTCTTTCATCACTTAATAAATGCATAAGTCAAAATAAATTTTAAAAATTAGGTAAATCCATCTACTATAGTTTTATACAGCCTCATTATAAGTGTTTCTTGCTGTAGTCTTTCTACATGACCAAACCATCTCACCACCACCTCTTCCCTTGTCTTATACCATTCATAACACCACAACGCTAATATCAAGTTCAAACTTTGATCACGACGCAATGTTTAGCATAAATGACAAGTTCCCAAATATAGATAGAACAATAAAAGGATACTGATGAAGAAGGCCATCCTTTGGTTGTCGTGAAGCATAGATACGTCCACGTGCTGAAGTCTGCTGGCCAAGACCCCGTACTGCCTGTGAGGGTAACCCAGGTTGTAAATTGTACATGGAGGTTCCTCTCCTAGCTCTCACTGCACAGTTTATTTTTGTACTGTCTCACTATACTGTACAGTGTACTATACACATTTATTACACTTTTTAAGCTGGCAGATTCGAAATTTTGACTGGCTGCCTGCACTACTAAACTGCTTGTTCGCTTGTTTGCCTGCTGGGATGCGAGGCAAGCCAGAAGAGTATCTTATCTGGCACCTGTAGTGCTGCTTCACTCTTTCCCTGGCTGATCAAGGGAACACCTCTCCTTTTCACTCTTTCTAGGTGAACGCTGTTTTCCTCTACTCCTGTCATGTAAACTCATTTTTTAGTAATGTACAATGACGCTGTGCTGCTTATGGCTGCTGTGTATGTTTTGCTGTTTGGCAAATTGGTTCCTTTACTGCTGAAACAAGTTGTGCATATTGCCTCTCGGTTGGGGACTTGTTCTATGCTTAGTCTTGCCAAGTACACTACACACTCACTATAGCACTCTTGAGTACTATAATGAAGTACAGTAACATAATAGATGGTACATTTTATCTTTAAAAGTATGCAGTAGTATCATAGAGTATTCTAAGTGCTAAAATCACTTTTAATAAATTGTGGAGAGATGTTGAATACCCATAATTATTAAGTTACCTAAGGTATACACCTGGTGGTATGTAGGTGACTAATTCCAGCATCATTAATTTGATCTGTAAATATTAACTCTAGAAAACCTTTTGTTTAATTAAAGTTCTCAAACTTTTATTTGTTGGTAATTATTTAACCAGTTGCAATTCTTTGTGCTAAACCCACCAAAATCTCTAACAGTCACAGTGTGGTACAGGATAACTGGGCTAGAATAATCACTAACTACAACTGTTAGGAAGCCAGAAGGAGACTAGATGCTAGGGGAGGGGGGGAGATCAATACCTTCTAGCATTCTCTGGTAGATTTTTTTTTCAACAAACCGGCCGTATCCTACCGAGGCAGGCAGACCCAAAAATAAAAACGAAAGTTTTTCTTTTTAAATTTAATAATTTTTACAGGAGAAGGGGTTACTAGCCCCTTGATCCCGGCATTTTAGTCGCTTCTCTCTGATAAATGTTTATGCTAATATTTGTAACAGCATTAGAATTAGGGAAACTTGTTGGGAATACAGCTATTATGAGGAAGGAAACTTATTGGGGCCGCCAACAGCAGCAATGTGAGAAATAAAGATAGCTGGAACCACCAGCAGTGTAAGGAAGGAAACAATGGGGCACAAACACTACAAAAAAGGGGAAAGTGTGTTAGAGCCATCATTAAAAAGAGGAAAATATGTCATGCCATCAGTTTTACAAGTAGGGGAAACGTGGTGAGGCCATAGCACCATAGCATTAAAAGAAAAGGTGTTGGGGACACCAGCATAAGGGAAACGTGGTAGGAGTCAAAAGTATTATAAGGAGCAAAACAGCCTTTTTGACACAGCAAAGCAAAAATTGGGATTGAAAATGCAGCATTATAAGCATGATGACGTGTTAGAGCCTCGAGCAATGTAGAGAGGAAAATGTGTTGGGGTTAACAGCATTATAAGGAGGGAAGAAAGCATGTTAGGCCGACCAGCAGTGTTGGGAACCACCATTATAAGGACGAAAACGTGTTAAGACCACCAGCTGTATACACAGGGGAAAGGTGTTGGAGCCAACGGCATTATAAAGAAGGAAATTTTGTTATAGCCTCCAGCATTATAAGGAAGGAAAAGTGTTGGGGCCACCAGCCGTGTAGAATTTAAAATCTGAGGCTGCCAATATTATAAAGAAGGAAATGTGAAGCAGCCTGGGTGTCAGGAAGCAGTCTGGGTATCAGGAAGCATCCTGGGGTGTCACGAAGCATCCTGGGGTGTCACGAAGCATCCTGGGGTGTCACGAAGCATCCTGAGGTGTCACGAAGCAGCCTGGGGTGTCACGAAGCAGCCTGGGGTGTCACGAAGCATCCTGGGTGCCAGGAAGCATAGCGGGTGTCAGGAAGCAGAGCGGGTGTCAGGAAGCAGAGCGGGTGTCAGGAAGCAGAGCGGGTGTCAGGAAGCAGAGCGGGTGTCAGGAAGCAGAGCGGGTGTCAGGAAGCAGAGCGGGTGTCAGGAAGCAGAGCGGGTGTCAGGAAGCAGAGCGGGTGTCAGGAAGCAGAGCGGGTGTCAGGAAGCAGCCCGGGTGTCAGGAAGCAGCCTGGGTGTCAGGAAGCAGAGCGGGTGTCAGGAAGCAGAGCTGGTGACAGGAAGCAGAGCGGGTGTCAGGAAGCAGAGCGGGTGTCAGGAAGCAGTCCGGGTGTCAGGAAGCAGCCCGGGTGTCAGGAAGCAGCCCGGGTGTCAGGAAGCAGCCCGGGTGTCAGGAAGCAGCCTGGGTGTCAGGAAGCAGCCTGGGTGTCAGGAAGCAGCCTGGGTGTCAGGAAGCAGCATGGGTGTCAGGAATGATTCAAATGAAGCAGAGTTTTTGAGAGAACACCAGCCCTGAAACCACCTGTTATGACCTCAATCATCATAACGAAGGAAATGTGTTGGACCGAAGAGCATTATAAAGAAGGAAACGTGATGGAACCTGCAGCATTTTCATGAAGGAAACACGCAGGGGACACGACCATTATAATTAAAAAAAACATTTTATCAACATCAGCATTAAGAGTACAGGGACGTGCTGGGACCTCAAGTTTTAAAAAGAGAAAACCATGTTGGAGCTACCAGCGTAATAAGCAGGGAAACCTTGTTGGCCCACCAGCATTATAAGGAGGGAAACTTTGTTGTTACCAGCGTTATCAGGAAGGAACGGTTATGTGGACACTATCAATAACAGCAGGGAAACTTGCTAGGTTCGCCAGCAATATAGGGAATTGGAAAGGGAAACCTGTTATAAGGGAAACTACGTTACTCGTGACTCACGAAATCGTAATGACACGATTGCAAACAAACCATACCACGGGTTGGGTTAGAACCCGCGGTCAGAGAATCATTAAACTCCAGACCGTCGTGCTAGCCACTGGACCAACTGGCTACAATAAGATTCATCCAACTAGGTATATTTATACACCATAGGAAGGTTAGCATAGGCACCACTGTGACCACAAATGCAAGTTTTTACAGATGAATCTCCCGCCAGCGTGGCTGTGACAAACTAGCTCAAGTCCCCTCAAAGCCGTTATAAGGAGGAAAACAATGCTTGATAGAATATAATTTATTAATCAACTCAGACCAACAGTGATGCCAGCGGTTGCAAAGGTCGCTAGAAATTACATCAAGTCTGAGAACGGAATACCTCCCTATGAAACTAGGAGGTCATGTACCGATGACCGTGCAGCAGACTTCGCCTACTTGATAGCTTGCAAAGCACTAAAGGAGTCTGAAACTACCACGAATGTTGAAGTAGACCTGGACGCAATACATATAATCGCTTTGAGAATGGCATTTAGTTCAGCAGTGAAAATGCTAGCTGAGTCTAATAAATAACCTCACACAAGACTCTCTGGGAATACTGCTGCAAATCCGACACCATCAAGAAGATTTAGAACCATCAGTGTCAACTGCAACGGCATGAAAATGAGATCGGAACTGGTGAAGAACAGACTCGAACTGTCGGAACCTCCCAAGGTGAGAGAGAAAATTTAGAGGGGGATGGCAACTGAAGAGAAGCCAAGAGCGAGTGAAAAAAAAAGGGAGGGAGTAAACAGGGGTGGCGAGTAAATAATGGACCTCTACTAACGTCCGTTACCATCCTGTATGTAGAAGGATCGTGAAGGTCATGAGAGCGGACAAAATATCGGAGGCAATGAGCATCACGGCGATCGTTCAAAGATGGAACTTTCGACAGGGAAGTTATGTAAAGTACCTAGACATAAACGTAATCCCTGATTATTATATAATGGAATAAAGTTTAGAAAGAGTTGCCGGAAAGGCTGCAGACTATATCTGGTCCCCATAATTTAGTTTCGATAAAATTAGGGCTGAATGAAGTCAAAGAAGAGTTCGACGATCCGTTCCCCAAGAAAGATGAGTGAAGGTTTTAAGAAGGTTCAGCCGGCTATGGTAATTTGCTTTCAAGTATGTAATGTGAGGTTTCCAGAACAGCCGGCGATCAAACAAAAGACCGAGAAATCTGACAGTATCATGTTCAGGGATCTGGAAACCATACAGTTGTAGAGGAATATTAGAGACAAACGAACGTCTAGTAAATTATTATTATTATTATAATCAAAAGAAGCGCTAAACCACAAGGGTTATACAGCGAACGTCTAGTAAAAGTAATCCGATGCGTTTTTACTACCAGAAAATTTAAACTCGTGAGTAGTGGCCCAATGGGAAACATGTTTGACAGCACTCTGGAGAAAGGCTGCTGCTAGGCGTCAGTTAGCACAAGCTATAGCAGTCATCAACATAAAGTGATGACCAAATATTAGATGGGAGAACAGAGGCTAGGTGCTAGGTACACATCCCTGAGGGGCACCTTCAGATTATTAACCCGGACACGAAAATGCCTCTCAAACAAGTAGTTTTTAAGGAAAAGTGCCAGATTGCCCCAGAGGCCTAAGAAATGAACTTAATAATAATATAATAATATAGTATTTATTTCTACAAGTACATGTACAAGGTATACATACAGGCCTAGCTGACATCAATGACATAAAACTATATAGAAAGCCGCTTGTTATGCAGAGCATTTCGACCAAATTAGGTCAGTTTTGTCCCAGGATGCGACCCACACCAGTCAACTAACACCCAGGTACCCATTTTATACTGATGGGTGAACATGGACAGCAGGTGTCTTATGGAAACACGTCCTAATGTTTTTCCAGCCGTACCGGAGGTTCGAACTCCGGACCTCAGTGTGTGAGTTGAGTGCGCTAGCGATCGAGGTACGGGACTTGGGCTAAGATGTTATCTCCAAGTAGTATCATATGCTTTTTCAAGATTATGAAAGACTGCGATAACCGAGTGGTTATTAGCACAGGCATTACGAACATAGGTATCTAACCAGAGTAAGGGGTCGATAGTGGAGTGGCCCTTAATAAAAAGCGAAATTGATGAATGGAAAGACTATAGTCTCTAAATACCACACCAAACGTCTATTTACTAGACGTTCTATCAACTTGTAAACTGTACTGGTAAGAGCAATTGCTCGATAGTGGGAGGCATCATGGCCCGAAGTACCTGGTTTAGGAAAGAGCAGAAACACAGCAGTTTTCCATGGACGGGGAAGAACCCCCTGGGACCAAACAAGATTAAAAAGACGTAAAAAGACTACGAGGACTGACGGATGTAAATGCTGGAGCGTACTAATATGAATGCCATCAGGTTCATCTGCCAAAGACCGGCAAGTGAAAAGTGTTGACTCAAGTTATGGAAGTGTAAAAGGCACATTATAAGACTTCTCTGCTAGAAAAAAAGTCTAAGGGCTGCAACTCTCTCGCAGACTTGGAGGAAAGAAACGAGGGGGTTAGATGGAGCCAATGACTGGAAAATATCTGACACTCAGTTTCCGTACTTTTTTCCAAACTGCATTCAGAGGAAACGGAAGTGACAGTAGAAACATAATTCCGCCAACAAATGCGTTTTACTTAACGGATTACGCTTCAGGCGCACTGCACTTTCAAACGCACTGCACGAGCACATGTAGGAGACCACTAAAGCATGCATTTCTGAGAGTACCTACTCTCTGAAGGACTGCATGTGAAGCCGATGTCAAAAATAGTTGCAATAACTCATTAAGGGAGGACAAAGAAGAAGGTTCCTCACTAAAAATGGTTTGACGAGAGTAAAGGGCCCAATTCGCCTGGATATTGAACAGGCTCCCAAATTATTTCATGCCTGGCAGTAACTTAGGCCAATGAGGGGAATAACACACACACAATAACCACACAGACAGGCCTGTACACCAGCCTCAATAATGGAGCTAACTAAAAAGATTTAACATCAACGTGAACATGCAAAGTTAACGAAAGTTAAATAGACAGGGTCGTGAGAGGGCGCTGCAGGGAAAGGGGTCCGGGAGGAGGAATTTCATCGGCATGGGGCTCCATGGTAAGTTTTCTTTTTATCCGAAAAAAGGGGTACGTGGAGGGGTAGCTCCTATGAGGACTGAAAAGGATCGTATACCTCCCTCCGTACCCAAGAGGGCCCTCAGTGCTGCCGGTAGTGCAGATGCAGCATGGAACCTTTGCCCCACCCTACCCTTCAAGCTGGTAAACCGGCGATCCAGGATAACAACCTCACATTTGCCGAACCACCTCAGCAGACAAAAGAGAGGGCTGTCAGAAGCCCACCACAAAGCATAACCCCTTCGGCTACCACCACCTGGAATCGACAGGTAGCCTCCAGAGAAACACCAGTCACCCAAAGGACACCCTAAACCGCCCCCTGGGACTCCATAAAGGGATCGGGACATCCCTAAATAATCCAGATTCCACGGCAAGCACCACCACCAAGGACATCAACGGAATAGGATAGACAACGACATTCTTTCCCCAACTTAGGAGGTAGAAGTTCGAAGGGGAAGATCCGAAAGGCCAAAAGCAGGAAAGGAAGGAGAGGGAAGGGATGGGGAAAGGATGGGATAGGAAAGAGAGTAATGAGGGGTATTTAGGTTCGGTCGGAGGAAGAAGACCGAAAGGTCCAATTCCTCAGATCAAAAGTCTCTTCACCATGTCAAGGAGCCCCCTTTGACGAGGGGAATGAAACATGGAGCCACCAGCATTATAAGTAAAGAAACTTTTAGGAGCCACCAGCATTATAAGTAAAGAAACTTTTAGGAGCCACCAGCATTATAAGGAGAATAACGTGCATAAAGCAGGGTCACAATACTCTTCCAAGAGGTCATATGGTTAATTAAGTCCCTCACGGAAGCTCTAGCCTCCACGGTTCACACTTTTAAAAAAAGTGATAGGACTCAGGTTAATAAAAGTTTATATTCCTCTGTTGTTCCCTCAGGAACGTGCTGCATATCACTTGTGGGCCTATATATACCAGTGGTGCCGATGTCTATAGTGCTACACACACAGACACACACACACACACTGCAAAGTCATGGAGGAAAAGATCGGGAAAAGTGGTGGATCACCTAGAATGGAAAGAATTTATACATGACAACCAGCACGGTTTCAGGCAAGGAAAATCCTGACACAAACCTATTGGAGTTTTACGACAAGGTGACGGAAGACGAGAGAGAGAGAAGGGTGGGTAGACTGCATTTTCTTGGACTGCAGGAAGGTTTTCGACACAGTTCCACGCAGAGACTAGTGAAGAAGCTGAAGGACCAGGCAGGTGTAATAGGAAAGGCACTGCAATGGATCAGAGAATACCTGACAGGGAGGCAACAACGAGTCATGGTACGTGATGAGGTGTCAGAGTGGGCGCCTGTGACGAACGGGCATCCACAGGGGTCAATCCCAGGACCGGTGCTGTTTCTAATATATTTGAATGACATGACGAAAGGGACGGATTCAGAAGTGTCCCTGTTTGTTGACGATGTGAAGCTAATGAGGAGAATTCAATCGGATGAGGATCAGACAGGACTACAAAGGGATCTGGACAGGTTGCAAGCCTGGTCCAGCAACTGGCTCCTGGAATTTATCCCCACCAAGTGCATGAAGATTGTGAAGGGCAGAGAAGACTGCAAACATAGTACAGGCTAGGTGGCCAAAGACTGCAAACCTCACTCAAGGAAAGGGATCTTGGGGTGAGTATAATACAGAGCACATCTCCTGAGGCGCACATCAACCAAATAAGTGCTGCAGCATATGGGCGCCTGGCAGACCTAAGAATAACGTTCAGACACCTCAGTAAGGAGTCTTTCAAGACTCTGTATCCAGTGTACGTCAGACCCATATTGGAGTATGCAGCACCAGCTTGGAACCCACACCTGATCAAGCGCGTCAAGAAATTAGAGAAAGTGGAAAGGTTTGCAACAAGCCTAGTCCCATACGAGGAGAAGTTAAGGAAAATCGACCTGACGACACTGGAGGACAGAAGAATTGTCAGGAAGTGGAATAGTTTGGAGAGTGATGTAGTGGAGGCAGGATCCATACATAGCTTTAAGAAGAGGTATGATAAAGCTCACGGAGCAGGGAGTGTGTGACCTAGTAGTTACCAGTAAAGAGGCAGGGCCAGGAGCCGTGAATTGACACCTGCAACCACAATTAGGTGAGTATAGCACAACACTACCCACCAACGCCTGGAACTTTCCTCCTAGCACTCCTAGTCCTTTTCATATACCAGATTTCAAGACCTTAACGTGCCTCAACACCACACTCACAAAACACACAGCACACTGACCGTACCCAGCATCCAAAGTCCACAAATCCCCGTCCCTTTCCTACTCTGTCGACCACAAAACCTGCCTTATAACCTCTGCCGTACAAGCCTCGTTGGTAATGGTTAAGGGATACAACACTGACTTTGCTGACACATTTAATACCATACTCACTGCCAACACAGAGTTGGGGAAACACTATAAGGATGGAAACGTGTTAGGGCCACCAACGGTGAGAGGAGAGAAATTTGTTGGGGCCAACATCCTTGTAATGAGGGAAATGTGTTAGGACCTCCAGCATTACAAGAAAGGAAACATGTTTTGGCCACATTCAGTGTAAGGGGGAAAAAAGTATTGGGGGCCGACAGTATCATAAGGAGTGAAACGTTTTGTGGTCAACACATTGTAAAGAGGGGAAATGTGTTGATGCCACCAGCATTAAAAGAAAGGAAACGTGCTGGTAACTTCAGCTAAAAAAGAATGTAAACCTATTCCTGCAACAGTAATGTAAGGAGGAGAGAAAACGTGTTGGTGCCACCAACACTTTAAGGAAGGAAACGTGTTTTGGCCTCAAGTATTATAGGTAAGTAAAATGTTAAGGTGCCGTAGCTCGGTTGGTAGCGCACTCAGCTCTCACACTGAGGTACGTAGTTCGATCCCCGGTGCGGGTGGAAACATTCGGGCGTGTTTCCTTAAGGCACCTGCTGTCCCTGTTCACCTAGCAGTAAATAGGTACTCAGGTTTTAGCTGACTGGTGTGGGTCGCATCCTGGGGACAAAATTAATCAAATTTGCCCGAAATGCTCTGCATAACAAGGGGCTTTCTATATAGTATAAACAAACCACTATACGGGTGGGGCTTGAACTCGCGGCCAGCGCTTAAGTATAGTAGTATGTTATTATAAGGGGAAACGTATAGGGACTACATGCATTATAAGGAAGGGGAAACGTGACTGCACTACAAACATTGTGAGGAGAAACGCATGATGCCACCAGCATTAGGAGAGAAACGTGCTGGGACGACCAGCATTAAAGAAACGTGTTAATAATTGAGGTGCAGGAATAAAACAAGCTGGTCCCTCGGGGTGCACAAGCTAAACAATTTGAGAAATACCACATTAAAACAACGGAGATAATATTACCTGTAATCCTGCGAGAGCCTGAATGCCAAGTAGTCAACAGTGCCAGCCACCTCGTCCAGGAACTCTCCTGTCATCCTGCGGAGACAGCAAAGCTTGTAATGACACTTTACCAATGATAGCCGTGTAAGCAACACTCCGGACAAGCTATTCAGTAGAACAATTTACAATTAAAAAGATAGAGAATGATAGAAAAAGGATGTGTGTAAAATTCATCTAGACACTACCTCAACATGGAGGTCTGAAGAAGCCTGGAGAGTGAGAGAGCATTGGCGTCAATGACGTCCTTCAAACCAGGATCCTGCTTCAGGTTCAATACCTTCACTGACGCACACAATGCCAAGCCTGAGGACGTCGTCATTTTAACCTTGGATCGTCGTCTTTCTAGTTGTCGTCTTAAACCTTGTATCGTCCTCCCTGAAACCTAGCGTTGTTTTAGCCTGGAAAGAGAGATACGCTTGAGACAAGATACTGCTACATATATATTGGTTTAACTGGTGACTTATTTCTCATGCATTGCGTCTCTCGCTTGTATTGCGTCACGTGTGTTAATCTGACAATGAAACCTGTCCTCTAGTTAGTGTTCAGTTTCTTTTGAAGTGCCGATTGTTTGGTTTTGCATCCTTCGAATGTCACGTGATTTTTTTTTCGGTTTTACAAGGTTAGGTTAGGTAAGGTAAAGTTAGGTAAGGTAAAGTTAGGTTAGGTAAGGCAAAGTTAGGTTAGGTAAGGCAAAGTTAGGTTAGGTAAGGCAAAGTTAGGTTAGGTAAGGCAAAGTTAGGTTAGGTAAGGCAAAGTTAGGTTAGGTAAGGCAAAGTTAGGTTAGGTAAGGCAAAGTTAGGTTAGGTAAGGCAAAGTTAGGTTAGGTAAGGCAGATAGGTTAGGTAAGGCAAAGTTAGGTTAGGTAAGGTAAAGTTAGGTTAGGTAAGCCAAAGTTAGGTTAGGTAAGGCAGTTAGGTTAGGTAAGGCAAAGTTAGGTTAGGTAAGACAAAGTTAGGTTAGGTAAGCCAAAGTTAGGTTAGGTAAGGTAAAGTTAGGTTAGGTAAGGTAAAGTTAGGTAAGGTAAAGTTAGGTTAGGTAAAGTTAGGTTAGGTAAAGTTAGGTTAGGTAAAGTTAGGTTAGGTAAAGTTAGGTTACGTAAAGTTAGGTTACGTAAAGTTAGGTTAAGTTAAGTAAAGTTAGGTTGGGTAAAGTTAGGTTAGGTAAAGTTAGGTAAGGTAAAGTTAGGTTAGGTAAAGTTAGGTTAGGTAAAGTTAGGTTAGGTTTAAGTAAAGTTAGGTAAGGTAAAGTTAAGTTAGGTTAGGTAAAGTTAGGTTTGGTTAGATTAACGTATAATAACCTATACTTACATATGACTGGTATAAACCTTGGCAACTGATACCAACAAATTTCTTTTAAAAAGACACGTGAGCAAACATTAGGATATATTAGAAAACGTTTTGGTTGTGTGTGTTAGAAGCGATAAAGGTCAAAGGACCGAAGCGATGTGTTTTTTAATACGTCCTTGTGTTTGCTTGCGTACGATTACTCGACAGTAACGAAGTAAAATACAGACGACTTATGTCTGGCAACGCAAGGCAGGTGATTCCATTTCAGAGCACATGTTCAATTTCTGTTACCCCCTCCCCCCCCCATTGTACTGGCACTTTCACACAATGAAGAAGAGGAAAGGAAAGCCACCGAATGAGATGAAGTACTTAGCATGAAATTGTCAGGAGACGGAGGAAGAATTAATGCCCGGGAGAAGGAGAGGCAATGATAAAAGCAAACTGATGCTGTAGTTCAAGCAAGGATGCAGAGAAGAAAAACTAGAAATCCAAGAGTGTTCCGGGGGCGTTGACCCCCGGAACACCCTCCAGGTATACTTCGTCCAGGACAGAAGAAAACGGAAAAGTGATCAAAAGAGCCAGTAACGAATTCGCTTTGGTGAAGAGTTTGAATAATAATTTGAAAATAACAGCCGCCAAAGCCAAATCAATACCTCTTCAAGCAGAAGACTATGGAAATAGACCACGTAATAACACCAAAGAAAGTAAAGGAGCTCACAAAAACAGGAAGTCGGAGAAAAGACTAACAAACGATTTAAAGAGGTGTTCTCAATAGAAAATGGGGCAACACCAGAGGTACTGAACAGTTTCCAGAGATTCGAAAGATAGCGAATGAAATTTAAATATTTAAGAAAATAGACAGATGATGCGTTAAACTAAGGGTCTACATCATGGAAAAGATAATATGAAGAATAATGAAGCACTTGGAGAAGTTATTTAAAAACAACGAACACCCGTGTAGATATTATTAATCCTGTCTCAAAAATCTTCTGGATTTCTACGATAAAGTAACAGAAGTGAGGCTGGAGAAAGTGACAGGTGACGAACATGATTGGACTGCAGGAAACTGACACTGTCATCCAAGAGAAAAACTTGTTAAGCAGGCAGGAATAACAATGAATGCGCTACAGTGGCTCAAAGAGTACATAATAGGAGGACAGAGTGACTCCGTAACAAATATGGTTCCTCAACGATCAGTATTGGGACCGATACTGTTTCTGGTATTTGAGAATGACGTACCAGAAAACTGATGCAATATTTCTCCTCAATTATATGAAATTACTGGATAGAGAAAAATGGCGAGGACTAGGAGAGGCTACTAATACATCCAAACAAGCTTAAAGATTTGTCTTATGAGTGTCTACTGTAAATTAACCTAGGAAATGAAAGATTATGAAAATCTGGAAAATGATAAGTCTGGAAATTGAATATGGACTAGGAAAACAGGTTGTAGACTGTAGGGGGTGAGCTTAGTACCAATCATATAGCCATTGTGAATGCGTGACTGTCATTAAAGGACATTTTTCAGCCTTAAGGTGGTCAGGTAGTGGAATGACCGGCTGAAGAATTAATGGAGACAGGTGCCAGACACAGCTTTAAGAATAATTATGGCAGGGCCCACGAGGCTAGGAGGGAGTAAACCCAGCATACAGCAGGTTAAAAATCAGGCCAGGAGCTGAGACTAGACTCGTGCATCCACAGTAGAAACAAGTGTGTATAAGTTACTCAATACCACCGACACACATACACTGCTACCTACAAACATACACTGCTACCTACACACAAACTCCTACCACATTGCTTCCACAACATGTACTTGTACTATCACACAACACCTTCCCCTCACACTAGTACTTTCACACAATACCTTTTCCTTACACACACGGGTATCTTTACATGGTATCTTCCCCAACAATGTTACCTTCACACAATGTATTCAGACGATACCTTCACGTTGGTACCTTCACACAATACCTTCCCTCACACTGGTACCTTGACAAAGCCTTCCCCTCACATTGATACCTACACATAATACCTTCTCTCACACTGGCACCTTGACAATACCTTCCCCTCACACTGGTACCTTGACAAAACCTTCCCCTTACACTGGAACCCTGACAATAACTTCCCCTCACATTGGTACTTTCACACAATAAATTCCCCTTACACACACGGGTATCTTTACATGGTATCTACTCCAGCAATGTTACCTTTACACAATGTATTCACACAATACCTTCATGTTGGTAACTTCACACAATACCTTCCCTCACACTGGTACCTTGACAACACCTTCCCCTCACATTGGTACCTACACATAATACCTTCCCCTCACAATAGTTCCTTGACAAAACCTTCCCCTCACAATGGTACCTTGACAATACCTTCCCCTCGCACTGGTACCTTGACAATACCTTCCCTTCACACTGGTACCTTGACAATACCTTCCCTTCACACTGGTACCCTGACAATACCTTCCCTTCACACTGGTACCTTGACAATACCTTCCCTCACACTAGTAATTTGACAATACCTTCCCCTCACACTAGTAATTTGACAATACCTTCCCCTCACACTGGTAACTTGACAATACCTTCCCCTCACACTGGTAACTTGACAATATATTCCCCTCACACTGGTACATTAACAATATATTCCCCTCACACTCGTACCTTAACAATACCTTTCCCTCACACTGGTACCCTAATGTAGACAGCCTTGCTGTCTGCCAGCTGAGTTCATATTTTTCGTAATGCTTGTTTCCATAGCATTCAGCCAGGGGGCAGGCCTGGTAGGCGTACCCACGTCTACCAAACCCGCCCTGGCACACACTCACTCACGCAGCTGCCTTCACTCAGACAACAAGGCCTACTCCTCTCTCTCTCGCAGGCATGGCTCGCCGGGCCATGGCCACTAACACGCAGCCTGTGAACTCTCACCTTTATTACAAATAAAGTAAGAAGCCTCCGAAGCCTTATTATTGCATTCCCGCTACCAAGAACACTCCAAATAACTGTCGTTATAAATGGTGACAGCGGTGCCTCGCAGCAGTTGTGTTTGCCGGCGAGGGGAGGACGATGACTGAAGTTTGTCTTTACTTCATCAGCCTACACAAGAAGCATCCGTCTCTCATCGAGTTATCCTGATGTCGTGTCTGCAAATCTCAGCATCCAGACACAGGTACAAGCAGAATTCAGGCGGAAATTTGTTGAATTCTCCGAGAAATGACGTCACTGACTCTACGCACAGCGTCCCATGCTGTTTCTCAGTCACGTGTTCAGCCTTGCCAGCATGTTCTGCTGTTGTTGTTCAGCTCAGCACTGCTATTTCAGCACTTCAGAGGTGAGTTTGTGGTGATTTCAGAGTCTAGGGTGTCTCCCTCATGTATGGGTAGGGTGAGAGTAGGAAGCAGCCAGAATGCCTCGCCTCTCACCCAAACACTCACGCTGCCACACACTCACCACTACTCTCACTCCCTCTATGCTGTTTTCTGTGAATTTCCTTGTGAATTCTCGTCAGAACTGTGTATCCGAGTGTCGAGCCCACTCGAAGCCACGTGTGACCACGCCATGTGGGTTAAGCCAGATCCCAAGCCATGCTGTGGTCTGCGCCCACATCAACCCATGACGTCACCATGCTGCTGACGTCACGAGGCTGCCCGACTCCACAACGTCACTCCACTGATGTCACTTCGCGATGTCACCCCATGACATCCATCATCATGTCACTCCAGAACGTCACCTCGCGACGTCACCCACGATGTTGCCTGACGTTCCTCGCGACGTCTGCTGACGTCACTCGCGATGTCACGCCTGACATCACCCACATGATGTCCCGAGTGTTCTAGTTTCATAGTGAGCATTTTATATTCATTATTTGTCAAGAAGTTTGAGAGAAGATATATGCCGAGTGTTCATTAATTCCTCTGTCAGTTTCTCACATGTTCGTGTATTGCTTAGTGTCGATTTTTACATAGAAAAGCGTCTCTAAGCTATGTTGTACCACATGTGCAGTATGTGTGCAGTTTTCTCGTGTGTCCTATGTAGCACCTGTGTGTTACTTTGTCACCCAGTGTGTGACCAGCGCTCCGCGCGCATGACAGCTGACATTTGTCAAGTCCAGGCATCAGTTACGAGCGTTTGAGCGCCTTGTACAGAAAGCTCTTATTGTTCGCGGCTTGTAGATGCCTTTGCTGAATCATGAAGCACACCTTTTTTTTCTTCCCTCTCTGGAGGAAGTTTTTTTTCTATGTCCATATGTTTATGTATATATATATTTTTCTTTCGTGTTCTGTGACCTGTTCTTGCGAGAAAGAGACCGAGTTTTTTTTACTGCCAGACATGGTCGGGTCGACCATGGGTGCGAGGCTGAGCGATGTAGACAGCCTTGCTGTCTGCCAGCTGAGTTCATATTTCGCGCCATGCTAGTTTCCATAGCATTCCGCCAGGGGGCAGGCCTGGTAGGCGTACCCATGTCTACCAGACCCGCCCTGGCACACTCTCACTCACGCAGCTGCCTTTACTCAGAAAACAAGGCCTACTCCTCTCTCTCTCGCAGGCATGGCCCGCCGGGCCATGGCCACTAACACGCAGCCTGTGAACTCGCACCTTTATTACAAATAAAGTAAGAAGCCTCCGAAGCCTTATCATTGCATTCCCGCTACCAAGAACACTCCAAATAACCGTCGTTATACTAACAATACCTTCCCTTCACACTGGTACCTTGGCAATACCTCCCCCTCACACTGGTACCTTGACAATACCTTCCCCTCACACTGGTACCCTGACAATACCTTCCCTTCACACTGGTACCTTGACAATACCTTCCCCCTCACACTGGTACCCTGACAATACCTTCCCATCACACTGGTACCCTGACAATACCTTCCCTTCACATTGGTACCTTGACAATACCTTCCCCTCACACTGGTACCTTGACAATACCTTCCCCCTCACACTGGTACCCTGACAATACCTTCCCCTCACACTGGTACCCTGACAATACCTTCCCCTCACACTGGTACCCTGACAATACCTTCCCCTCACACTGGTACCCTGACAATACCTTCCCTTCACACTGGTACCTTGACAATACCTTCCCTTCACACTGGTACCTTGACAATACCTTCCCTCACACTAGTACCTTGACAATACTTTCCCCTCACACTGGTACCTTGACAATACCTTCCCTTTACACTGGTACCTTGACAATACCTTCCATCACACTTGTACCTTGACAATACCTTCCCTTCCCTTCACACTGGTACCTTGACAACACCTTTCCTTCACACTGGTACCTTGACAATACCTTCCCTCATACTAGTACCTTGACAATACCTTCCGCTCACACTGGTACCTTGACAATACCTTCCCTCACACTAGTAATTTGACAATACCTTCCCCTCACACTAGTAATTTGACAATACCTTCCCCTCACACTGGTACCTTAACAATATATTCCCCTCACACTCGTACCTTAACAATACCTTCCCCTCACACTGGTACCTGACAATACCTTCCCTTTACACTGGTACCTTGACAATACCGTCCTCCCTCACACTTGTACTTTGACAATACCTTCCCTTCACACTGGTACCTTGACAATAATTTCCCCCTCACACTGGTACCTTGACAATACCTTCCCCCTCACACTGGTACCTTGACAATACCTTCCCCTCACATTGGTATCCTGACAATACCTTCCCTTCACACTGGTACCCTAACAATACCTTCCCTTCACATTGGTACCTTGACAATACCTTCCCCTCACACTGGTACCTTGACAATACCTTCCCCCTCACACTGGTACCCTGAAAATACCTTCCCCTCACACTGGTACCCTGACAATACCTTTCCTTCACACTTGCACCTTGACAATACCTTCACTCACACTAGTACCTTGACAATACCTTCCCCTCACACTGGTACCTTGACAATACCTTCCCTTTACACTGGTACCTTGGCAATACCTTCCATTACACTTGTACCTTGACAATACCTTCCCTTCCCTTCACACTGGTACCTTGACAACACCTTCCCTTCACACTGGTACCTTGACAACACCTTCCCTTCACACTGGTACCTTGACAATACCTTCCCTCATTTCTAGTACCTTGACAATACCTTCCCCTAACACTAGTACCTTGACAATACCTTCCCTCGCACTAGTACCTCCACATAATACCTTCTCTCACACTAGTACCTTGACAATACCTTCCCTCACACTAGTACCTCCACACAATACCTTCCCTCACACTAGTACCTTGACAGTACCTTCCCTCACACTAGTACCTCCACACAATACCTTCCCTCACACTAGTACCTTGACAGTACCTTCCCTCACAATAGTTCCTCCACACAATACCTTCCCTCACACTAGTACCTTGACAGTACCTTCCCTCACAATAGTACCTCCACACAATACCTTATCCCAACACTGCCACCTTAGCACATTACTTCCTCCTCCCCTCCCTTCACACTGCTACATTCGTGGGTTTTTCCACACTGGTTAAGGTCAAGAGTCATGAGGCTTTAGGTCATTTGGTCGCCTTTAATCCGACGATCAGATTTCTGCTTCTCAATGTCTTTTACGCGGAGAACCTTTGTCATACCTGCAAAGTGCCTTTGTAATATTCCCAGAGAACATTTGTGATACTAATTTTTTTTTTTTTTTTTGCAATTTATAAGAAATCTAAGTGCTGCTAGCTAACTGGCATAGTTAAACTGTGTAAAAAGGGGGATACAAAGAACGGGGAGACACAAGGAACACAAAGAGGGGACAAGCAACACAACGAGGGGACAAGCAACACAACGAGGGGACAAGCAACACAACGAGGGGACAAGCAACACAACGAGGGGACAAGCAACACAACGAGGGGACAAGCAACACAACGAGGTGACAAGCAACACAACAGGGACAAGCAACACAACGAGGGGACAAGCAACACAACGAGGGGACAAGCAACACAACGAGGGGACAAGCAACACAACGAGGGGACAAGCAACACAACGAGGGGACAAGCAACACAACGAGGGGACAAGCAACACAACGAGGGGACAAGCAACACAACGAGGGGACAAGCAACACAACGAGGAAGACAATGACAAAAGCAAGACTCTGATATACGAGTGACCAAGTATGCAATATCAGCCTGTTATGCTGTCCAGTTCAACCGGATAAATGGATTAAAATAATGCTACAGCAGCCCTGCAGGCAGTTGTGGTTGTGGCATTGTTAGTGCCTCGCGGCACCAACAATGTGTGTGTGGCAGGACACCAATGAAGCCTGTGCTTTATTGAGGCATAACCTCTGCTGCAATAAAGCACACTGAACACTGGTGCATGACCACTGCTGCAATAAAGCACACTGTACACTGGTGCATGACCTCTGCTGCAATAAAGCACATTTCTACTTTTGTACATCCCTTCCCACAGAGGTGGATGACCCTTTCAGGTTTAGAGCTTGATTTAATATAATTCACTCGGCTTTTATTGAAAGTGATGCTTGATCATGGAAGCTGATGCACTCGCCTAAATGTGTTCAGTGTGCTTTATTGCAGCAGAGGTCATGCACCAGTGTACAGTGTGCTTTATTGCAGCAGAGATCATGCACCAGTGTACAGTGTGCTTTATTGCAGCAGAGGTCATGCACCAGTGTACAGTGTGCTTTATTGCAGCAGAGATCATGCACCAGTGTACAGTGTGCTTTATTGCAGCAGAGGTCATGCACCAGTGTACAGTGTGCTTTATTGCAGCAGAGATCATGCACCAGTGTACAGTGTGCTTTATTGCAGCAGAGGTCATGCACCAGTGTACAGTGTGCTTTATTGCAGCAGAGGTCATGCACCAGTGTACAGTGTGCTTTCTTGTAGCAGAGGTCATGCACCAGTGTACAGTGTGCTTTATTGCAGCAGAGGTCATGCACCAGTGTACAGTGTGCTTTATTGCAGCAAAGGTCATGCACCAGTGTACAGTGTGCTTTATTGCAGCAGAGGTCATGCACCAGTGTACAGTGTGCGTTATTGCAGCAGAGGTCATGCACCAGTGTTCAGTGTGCGTTATTGCAGCAGAGGTCATGCACCAGTGTTCAGTATGCGTTATTGCAGCAGAGGTCATGCACCAGTGTTCAGTGTGCGTTATTGCAGCAGAGGTCATGCACCAGTGTTCAGTGTGCTTTATTGCAGCAGAGGTCATGCACCAGTGTTCAGTGTGCTTTATTGCAGCAGAGGTCATGCACCAGGGTTCAGTATGCGTTATTGCAGCAGAGGTCATGCACCAGTGTTCAGTGTGCGTTATTGCAGCAGAGGTCATGCACCAGTGTTCAGTATGCGTTATTGCAGCAGAGGTCATGCACCAGTGTTCAGTGTGCTTTATTGCAGCAGAGGTCATGCACCAGTGTTCAGTATGCGTTATTGCAGCAGAGGTCATGCACCAGGGTTCAGTGCGCTTTATTGCAGCAGAGGTCATGCACCAGTGTTCAGTATGCGTTATTGCAGCAGAGGTCATGCACCAGGGTTCAGTGCGCTTTATTGCAGCAGAGGTCATGCACCAGGGTTCAGTGTGCTTTATTGCAGCAGAGGTCATGCACCAGTGTTCAGTGTGCTTTATTGCAGCAGAGGTCATGCACCAGTGTTCAGTATGCGTTATTGCAGCAGAGGTCATGCACCAGTGTTCAGTGTGCTTTATTGCAGCAGAGGTCATGCACCAGGGTTCAGTGTGCTTTATTGCAGCAGAGGTCATGCACCAGTGTTCAGTATGCGTTATTGCAGCAGAGGTCATGCACCAGGGTTCAGTGCGCTTTATTGCAGCAGAGGTCATGCACCAGTGTTCAGTATGCGTTATTGCAGCAGAGGTCATGCACCAGGGTTCAGTGCGCTTTATTGCAGCAGAGGTCATGCACCAGGGTTCAGTGTGCTTTATTGCAGCAGAGGTCATGCACCAGGGTTCAGTGTGCGTTATTGCAGCAGAGGTCATGCACCAGTGTTCAGTGTGCTTTATTGCAGCAGAGGTCATGCACCAGTGTTCAGTATGCGTTATTGCAGCAGAGGTCATGCACCAGGGTTCAGTGTGCTTTATTGCAGCAGAGGTCATGCACCAGGGTTCAGTGTGCGTTATTGCAGCAGAGGTCATGCACCAGTGTTCAGTGTGCTTTATTGCAGCAGAGGTCATGCACCAGTGTTCAGTGTGCTTTATTGCAGCAGAGGTCATGCACCAGTGTTCAGTGTGCTCTTTGTGTTCTATTTGTCAGGAAGTTATAGATCCATCTACCAACTTTTCCTGTTATTTCTTTATCATCGATGATAAATTTATTTCAAATGGGAAAATTCCGGTGATATAAATTGTGCCCAAAATTCTAGGGGTCTGCAAAATGGCCCCAATTGACCTGGTTATAGCTACATCATAAAAAAAAACCAGATTTATGCTGTAAGTGCGAATGGTATAAAAAAATCGTGTTGTGTGCAGAGTATTGTTGGAACCAGTATAATCCATTTACATTTGTTTACATATGTTTGCATTTGTGTTTGCGCTTGTTTAGTGTAACTGAACAATATATATGAAATATGCGAAAAACATAGGTTTAAAACATATCATCCATAAACAATAATCAGAACAAACTGGTAAACGTCGCAAAAATATATTAGAACGGCAACTTTCACTTGTGTTGCCATGAGACGAGCACCAATGTCGTCTTCAAACCTTCATATCTCCTTAAATAATGATCAGATTTCCCTCATTCATTCCTTATTTCAATTCTAAAATCAGAGAGAATTTGCCTTGGCATGATATAATTTTACAAATTTTTTGTTTCAAAATCGCCGGCACTGACAGTCCGTTTTTTTTTTTTTTTTTTTTTTTTGACAAGTCATCAGTGTAATGGTTAGCTGAAACTAAACAATTACACTAACACTGATTTCAACTTTCCTAAACTACCCCCCCCCTACTAACTCATAAATATAAACCCCCTAACTCTTGCTCGCTCCCATTTGAAATAAATTTATCATCGATGATAAAGGAATAACAGGAAAAGTTGGTATATGGATCTATAACTTCCTGACAAATAGAACACAAAGAGTAATAGTAAACAGAGTAAAATCTGAGGCAACTACGGTGAAAAGCTCTGTTCCACAAGGCACAGTACTCGCTCCCATTCTATTCCTCATCCTCATATCTGACATAGACAGAGATGTAAGCTATAGCTCCGTGTCTTCCTTTGCAGATGACACCCGGATTGCCATGACAGTGACCTCCATCGAAGACACCGCAAGACTCCAAGCGGACATAATCCAAATCTTTAAATGGACCACTCAAAACAATATGAAGTTCAATGAGGAGAAATTTAAACTACTCATATATGGAAAACTTTAGGAAATTAAAACTGTATCAGGGTATACGACAAACTCTAACCATACAGTAGAGCGAAAAAGTAATGTGAAGGACCTGGGAGTGATAATGTCAGAGGATCTCGCCTTCAAAGACCACAAAAATGTATGTACCGCATTTGCTTGGAAAATGATAGGATTGATAATGAGAACCTTCAAAACTAGGGACGCCAAGCCCATGATGATTCTCTTCAAATAGCTTGTTCTCTCTAGGCTGGAATAATGCTGTACGCTAACTGCCCCCTTCAAGGGTGGCGACATTGTTGACCAGGAGAGTGTACAAAGAACTTTGACGGCACACATAAGAACGATAAGGCACCTAAATTACTGGGAACGGCTGAAGATCCTTTATCTGTATTCCCTGGAACGCAGGCGAGAGAGATACATGATAATATACACTTGGAAAATCCTAGAGGGATTAGTACCAAACTTGCACACAAAAATCACTCCCTAGAAAGCAAAAGACTCGGCAGGAGATGCAACTTTCCCCCCAATGAAAAGCAGGGGCGCCACGAGTACACTGAGACAACACAATAAGTGTCCGGGGCCCAAGACTGTTCAACTGCCTCCCAGCATACATAAGGGGGATTACTAATATAATATACTCCTGGCTGTCTTCAAGAAGGCACTGGACAGGCACCTAAAGTCAGTACCTGACCAACCAGGCTGTGGTTCATACGTCAGTTTGCGTGCGGCCAGCAGTAACAGCCTGGTTGATTAGACCTCGTTCACCATGAAGCCTAGTCTCAGACCGAGCCGCGGGGCGTTGACCCCTGAAACCCTCTCCAGGTAAACTCCAGGTAATGGAGTTAAGAATGTGTTGAGCATTCAGACACCTGAAGTGAATCCTTCATGCACTCTGATAGAACAATCTATTAAGATATGTTGAACAGACAGTGCTACACGAGAGTCCTCAGAGTTGTTCTGTTTGTTTGACCAGGGGATTTCCGTGAATGAACTCGTGTCCAATATATAAGCAGAATGTGGTTTCCAAACCCGACAAAGGTGGGATGATAGAGGATAGCCAGAATCCTAAACATGGTTTGATAGGAAACAATTTTTGTGGTCCAGTGTAGACCAACGTTGTAGACCAACGTTGTTACCAGCGGTTTGAAGATAGTGAAAGAATACTAAAAAATATAGTTGGAGTAGGGAAATACCCATATGCGAAATTGTAGTCTTGAATAGCTGGCCCAGTGGCTGAGTTTACATGTTCATTGCCCTGAACGTTGGTAAGCTTGGGGATACAGAAAATTCAATTTTTTGCTCTTACTATAAATACAATATAACAAACTGTATACGAAGGACGATGGAATGAAGAGGCCTAATTTCTGGATAGGTTGTAACGCACTTTTGGAATCTAAAACATCTACACATAACAAGACATTGTCGCAATGTGGATGACAATAGTGAGACTTGCATACAACTCCCTCGTGAAAATACTATTCGATTCTTTTAAATAGCGTCTAGCGATTAATAATAATATAACATCTTTATTTCAACAAGTATACAGGTATACAGGCCTAGCTGACATCAATGACATACTACTATACAGAAAGCCGCTTGTTATACAGAGCATTTCGAGCAAATTAGATCAGTTTTGCCCCAGGATGAGACCCACATCAGTCGACTACACCCAGGTACCCATTTTAAACTGATGGGTGAACATGGACAGGGAGAGCAGGTGTCTATGGAAACACGTCCCTAATGTTTTCCAGCCGTACCGATTAGATTTGAACCTCGGATCTCAGGTGTGAGCTGAGTGCGCTAGCCATCGAATTACGGAAAAGCACCTGAATACCCGAAACCATTGGGATTTACAACCATTAGTGTACACTACAATAACATGAGAGTGAGAATGAAAGCGATTAAGAGGAACGTCGAGTTTTGGAGATAAGCGAGGTTTAGCACATGAAAGTGGGGAAGAGCAAACATGAACTGTTGAAACTTTCCAAGGAGGAAGGGTAAAGTAAGATATAGGGTGAATGAAAAGGGGAGGTAAATTAAGGGAAGCCACGAGAGATGAATACGAAGAGATGGAGGCGTAATAGAGGCGACGATTAAACTAGCCTTAGTAATATCAGTTAGATATCTGTACGTGGAAAGGCCGCGAAGGTCAATGGGCATCGCATCGATCTTATGAAGATGGGATGCTAGTCTCCTCATACAGGTTCTCGACCGGGGAAGATCGTTAAGTCCCTTGACAAGTGTAGGAAGAGTAGTAAAAAGACTGAAGAATTTACAAGTATTTGGTCACCGTAGTCGAGCTTAGAAAAGATTAGAGCTGAATGAAGGTGAGGAAGTGTTTACTTATCAGCCCACAAAGAAAGAACAGTTAAGTGAAAATTGACTTATTGCGAGGAAGCGCTAAACCCGTAGGGGTCATACATCACCTGGTGGTAAATTGGAGGCATTCAGGTTCAATCCAAGGAAGGAAAGCCCGGGTCCAATTCTTTAGATAAAAAGCCCCTCACCAGCATCAAGAGCCTCCCATGAGGGGTCTCTCAACCTTGTGTGACCCACAAGCAGACCCCAGACCTAAGTACTTGCCTTTTGTGGTTGCAGGTGTTGCGTCTTGGCTCCTGACCCTGTCTTCGGTGGTCGCTATTAGGTTCAATCTCCTAGTTTCGAGAGCCTTATCGTACTTCTTAAAGCTATGTATGGATCCTGCCTCTAACAGTTCATTCTCCAGGCTGAAGAAATGCTTCCCAACCAACAAGCAAAATCCCAACGTTAAATACTCGGGTGAAAGACTACCTTAACGGAAATTATCTACCTTCAACTAATCTGACTCATCACTGAAAAACAAGACAGTAAACCTAAATAATTTGCCACCACTAATTTACAAAAGCAGCTCATGTGCTACCACCCATTATTGCAACTCTGTTTAACAAATCAGTGGAAACTTCAACTTTCCCATCCACACTCAAGACAGTAATGGTTACTCTGATCCTTAAAGGCGGTGGTCCAACTGAAGTGAATAACTATAGGCCTGTATCAAACTTCCCTTTACTATCTAAAATCTTCGAAAAATACGTAAGCGAGTTTACCCCTACATAATATCTCACAACATACTTAATCCCTGCCAGTTTGGGTTTAGGCCGAAAAAATACAAAGGATGCAGTTATGCAAATGCTTGAAGTGCTTTACGCAGCGCTTGAAACAAAAAGAATATCCTCTGGGACTCTTCATAGATCTGCAGAAAGCATTCGATACAGTGAACCACAATAGCCTGCATCTTAAACCAGAACATTATGGGGTCAGAGGACATACTCTTGCATAAATAAAATCTTATCTTAGCAAAAGACTCCAGTATGTCTCCACAAACAGTGTAACTTCAACACACACAGAGGCGCGTTAGAGTGTAGTGGGACACAAGGCTCCGTGAATCTTAGTGTTTTTAGGTGGAATTTAGCTGCAGAGAAGCCAGTGGTAGTGACAGGGTCAGTGAACAACCCTACAAGTGATAAACAAAGATATTAACTAAAAAAAAATGCGAGAGAAAGCCTGAAATTACAAAAGAAAATTTGAA
>WNWK01027717.1:0-26036 GCA_009830355.1 Cherax destructor | reverse complement strand
TCCTGGGTGGCTAACCTTCCGGGGTTAAAAATCTGAAGAAATCTTATCTTATCTTATATTCTACATTCTCCTTCTGGGTACTCTTTTTGGGCAACATATCAATTTATCATGGGGGGTAATACATTTGTGATCTTTTTTTAATAATAATAATATGATATTATCTCCTTTATATTATAACAATAAGGTGAAAGGACCTAATGGAAATAAGTCATCTGTCTGACTTTTTGGGTTACCCAAAGATCTTTAAAATATGTTTATGTATGATAATCTATGTAACTGTTTTGTGTATAACTGAATAAACTTAATTACTAGGTAGTATGTTTCATGGGAGGCTGCTAGGTGGTATGTTTTTTGCCTGGGGGCTCTGGTGAATGTTTTTTTGCCTGGAGCCCTAGGTGAGTTTGTTTTTCCCCAAAAGCTGCTAGGTGGTATGTTTCTTGCCTGGGGGGCTGCTAGGTAGTATGTTTCTTCCTGGAGAGCTGCTGGGAGGATGTTTTTTCCCCTGAAGAGCTGCGGTGAGTAGGGTTTTTGCCTGGACTGCTGGTGAGGATTTTTTTTGCCGGGAGGCTGCTAGGTGAGTATGTTTCTTTGGAGCTGCTGGGGTGAGTATGTTTTTGCCTGGAGCTGCTAGGTGATTTGTTTCTTCCCTGGAGAGGTGCTAGGTGAGTGTTTCCCTGGAAAATGCGGTATATGTTTTTTGCCTGGGGGCTGCTAGGTGAGGATGTTTCTTGGGGGGCTGCTGGGGTATGTTTTTTGCCTGGGAGCTGCAGGTGGGGTGTTTCGCCAGGGAGCTGCTAGGTGGTATGTTTCTTGCCTGGGGGCGCGGGGTGATATGTTTCTTGCCAAGTGCTAGGTGAGGGTTTCTTCCGGGGAATTTGGGGTGGTATGTTTTTGCCGAAGCTGCTGGTGAGTATGTTTTTTCCCCTGGAACTACTAGGTGATATGTTTCTTGCCTGGAGGTGCTGGTGGATGTTTTTGCCGGGGAGAGCTGCTAGTGAGTATGTTTTTTGCCTGGAAAGCTGCTAGGTGAGTATTTTTTTGCCAGGGGGGGCGTGGTATATTTTTTTTGCCGGAGAGCTGCTGGTGGTATGTTTCTTGCCTGGAGAGGTGCTGGGTGGTATGTTTTTGCCAGGCTGCTGGTGGTATGTTTTTGCCAGGGGGCTGCTAGGTGAGTATGTTTTTTGCCAGGGGGCTCAGATGAGTATGTTTTTTGGGAGGCTCTAGGTGGTATGTTTTTGCCTGGAAAATGCTAGGGGTATGTTTCTTGGGAGAGTGCATGATATGTTTTTCTAGGATGACAGAAAAAACTTACCTCCACTGATAAGACCTTCTATATTATGTTTGGCAACAGAACAGATGATCCACAATTTAAAAATTAAGATCAACTCTACACCTATTTTAGACATAACGAGGGCAAGTTCCTGGGCCTTCACCTTGACAGCAGCCTGAAATTCAGCACCCATATCCAACACATAACGAAAAAAAGTGCCCAAAACTGTGGGGATCCTCTCTAAGATACGGTATTATGTACCACAATAAAGCCCTACTCCCCTATACTACTCACTCATCTATCCCTACCTCACATATCCATTTGTACATGGGGATCAACAGCAATTACCCACCTAAAGCCAATAATAACCCAACAAAAGCCGCAGTAAAAATTATCACGCAATCCAACGCTAGGCAGCACCCCCACTCTTCAAAGACCTAAACCTACTCACTTTTTCAGAACATCCATACTTACTACTCTGCTATCTACATTTATAGAACCATTAATTCCAACTTTAACCCTGAGGTAAAACACTTTCTTGACAGTTGTGACAGGACCCATAGACATAATAAGACATAAACATCTCTTTGACATTCCCCGTGTCCGACTAAATCTATACAAAAATTCAATGTGCATAAAGGGCCTAAAATCTGGAACTCCCTGCCTGAAAACTCTAGAACTGCAGACACAACCTCCATTTTCAAAAGCACCGTTAAAAACATCTTATCTCACTTACGCACCCAACCGGTAGCTAACCACATAAAAACTACTTTATCTTTCACATATCCACAGCAAAATACACTTATTGATATCTGTGATTCCCTTAATTTGCACAGTACTAACCACGCAAATACACTTATTGATATCTGTGATTCTCTTAATTTGCAGTTCTAACCAAAATTCTAATACAACTACTGCTTCATAATCAAGCTAGTCATAAGTTTGCCTAAGACACTCCAATAAATCACCTTTATCATTAATATATAAACTAATTGCTAACTTCTTATACTAATTGTTAAATTCTCAATGTTTAAATTCCCAGTACCTAAATTTTGTAAACCAAATTAATCACTACAATTACCTAACCTTACTACCTGTATAATCATTGTATAGCTATTAAGTAAGACCTATCATAAGACTGCCTGAAAAGCCTAGGCATACCTAGGCATATTATTGCCATCTTGTAATATCAACTTTAATGTATAACTGTAAGTACCCCCACCTTGTATTACATGAAATAAAGAATGTGAATGTTTCTTGCCAGGAGAGCTGCTGGGGTGAGTATGTTTCTTGCCTGGAGAGCTGCTAGGTGAGTATGTTTCTTGCCAGGAGAGCTGCTAGGTGAGTATGTTTCTTGCCTGGAGAGCTGCTAGGTGAGTATGTTTCTTGCCAGGAGAGCTGTTAGGTGAGTATGTTTCTTGCCGGGAGAGAGTAGGTGAGTATGTTTCTTGCCGGAGAGCTGCTAGGTGAGTATGTTTCTTGCCTGGAGAGCTGCTAGGTGAGTATGTTTCTTGCCTGGAGAGCTGCTAGGTGAGTATGTTTCTTGCCTGGAGGCTGCTGGTGAGTTGTTTCTTCTGGATTAGATTTTAGATTTTGCCACCAAGTGGCTGGTTTGTGTGCACCCATATCCATCCTGTGGACGGTACGCAAGAGCATATGGATACAAAAAAGGCCTAGGCACTAGGCCCCAAAGGGTTAACAATTGTACATTTGGGTTTATATCTACATTTCAATTATCTGTTACAAGCAGGTATCTTATTTCATGAATAAGATATTTTGACATGTCACAAAAGGTTATTATATTGTCTATCTCTATATTCCTCAATAAGTGCACAATTAAGCACTAGTGTTCAAGACAGTGACCATATGCTTGATCACATAATTTGCATTTAGTTTGATCATCATCTGTGTCTCCCAAACTGTCAGAAGTACCTGTAGCCAACCCTAAGCCGCCACTACAACATCAGTCAGTCTGTTCACATTCAAGTTGCTCCACAAACATGCCCATCTGTACTCGCATTATCATGAGCACAGATAGGCACGTTCATGAAATTAATTTGGATTTATATCTACAGTTCACTTATCTGTTACAAGCAAATTTAGGAAATTTGCTTAGAATAGTGGTATCCTACCTTCAAATAATAAGATATCTTGACATGTCACATAGGTTATTATACTGTCTATTTTATTTCCTCAATAAGTGGACAATTCAGCACATAGTGTTCAAGACAGTGACCATATGCCTGGAGAGCTGCTAGGTGAGTATGTTTCTTGCCTGGAGAGCGGGGCAACAGCATATAGTGCGCAACTTTCAGTGGCCCTTAAAGCACCAACACAAAAGAAAAAGTTGTCTCTGGCCAGCACTTGTTGTGCTGTTTCTCCTCTAGCAGAGGTGAGTGACAGCTGCCTTTTTATAATACAATATTCATGTGCTATATAATATAAAAGAGAGTTTGTGGGATGAAATATAGTGTATTAAGACGGCGAGGAGCCGAACATGGTCATACCTCCTTCCATGTCCTGATAAAATGTTGAGTGGGAGGCGTTAGGTGCTCAGGTGTTGAGTGTGTGAGGTGTTCAGTTCTCAGTGTTGAGTGTGTGAGGTGCTCAGGAGTTGAGTGTGTGAAGTGCTCAGGTGTTGAGTGTGTGACGTGCTCAGGTGTTGAGTGTGTACGTGCTCAGGTGTTGAGTGTTTGAGGTGTTCAGTACTCAGGTGTTGAGGGGTGAGGTGTTAGGTGCTCAGGAGTTGAGTGTGTGAAGTGCTCAGGTGTTGAGTGTGTGACGTGCTCAGGTGTTGAGTGTGTGAGGTGTTAGGTGCTCAGGTGTTGATTTTTTTGAGGTGTTAGGTGCTCAGGTGTTGATTTTGTGAGGTGTTAGGTGCTCAGGTGTTGATTGTGTGTGGTGCTCAGGTGTTGATTGTGTGTGGTTAGGTGCTCAGGTGTTGATTGTGTGTGGTGTTAGGTGTTAGGTGTGTGAGGTGTCAGGTGTGTGAGGTGTTAGGTGCTCAGGTGTTGAGTTTGTGGGTGTTAAGTGCTCAGGTGTTGAGTGTTTTGCGGTGTTAGGTGCTCAGGTGTTGAGTGTGAAGTGCTCAAATGTTGAGTGTGTGTGGTGTTAGGTGTGTAAGGTGATAAGAGGTCCCGGTGTTGGGTGTGAGGTGTTGGTGCTCAGGTGTTGAGTGTGATGTGCTCAGGTGTTAAGTGTGTGTATGTTAAGTTCAGGTGTTGAGTGTGAGGTGTTAGGTGCTCAGGTGTTGATTGTGAGGTGTTAGGTGCTCCCGGTGTTGAGTGTGTGAGGTGTTAAGTGTTGAGTGTGTTGAGTTTGTGAGGTGTTAGGTGCTCAAGCGTTGAGTGTATGGTGTTAGGTGGTCAGGTGTTGAGTGTGTGGGGTGGTCAGGTGTTGAGTGTGTGAGGTGTTAGGTGCTCAGGTGTTGAGTGTGTGAGGTGTTAGGTGCTCAGGTGTTGAGTGTACTCACCCAATTGTGGTTGCAATGGTCGAGTCATAGCTCCTGGCCCCACCTCTTTTGGCCGCTACTGGGTCACTCTCCCCGCGCCATGAGCTTTATCATACCTCTTCTTAAAGCTATGAATGGATCCTGCCTCCACTACATCACTTCCCAAACTATTCCACTTCTTGACATCTCTGTGACTGAAGAAATACTTCCAAACATCCCTGTGATTCATCTGAGTCTTCAACTTCCAACTGTGTCCCTTTGTTGCTGAGTCCCATCTTTGGAACATTCTGTCTCTGTCCACCTTGTCAATTCCTCTCAGTATTTTATATGTCGTTGTGCATGGGGATCAACAGCAATTACCCACCTAAAGCAAATAACCCAACAAAGCCGCAGTAGAATTTTCACACAATCCCCGCTAGGTAGCACCCCCCCTCTTCAAAGACCTAAACCTACTCACTGTCCAGAACATCCATACTTACTACTCTGCTATCTACATTTATAGAACCATTAATTCCAACTTTAACCCTGAGCTAAAAAACTTTCTTGACAGTTGTGACAGGACCCATAGACATAATACCAGACATAAACATCTCTTTGACATTCCCGTGTCCGACTAAATCTATACAAAAAAATTTAATGCGCATAAAAGGGGCCTAAATCTGGAACTCCCTGCCTGAAAACTCTAGAACTGCAGACACAACCTCCATTTTTAAAAAGCACCGTTAAAAACATCTTATCTCTACGCACCAACCGGTAGTTAACCATACGAAAACTACTTTATCTTGCACATATCCACAGCAAAATACACTTATTGATATCTGTGATTCTCCTTAATTTGCACATTACTAACCACAGCAAAATACACTTATTGATATCTGTGATTCCCCTTAATTTGCACAGTTCTAACCAAAATTCTAATACAACTATTGCTCCATAATACTAAGCTAGTCATAAGTTTGCCTAAGATACCCCAATATAGAATCATATTATGCCAATATATCACCTTTATCATTAATATATAAACTAATTGCTAATTTTTTATACTAATTGTTAAATTCTCAATGTTTAAATTCCAGTCCTAAATTTTGTAAACCTAACCTTACAATCTGTATATCCATTGTATAGCTATTGAGTAAGACCTATCATAAGACTGCCCTAAAAAGCCTAGGCATACCTAGGCATATTATTGCCATCTTGTAATATCAACTTTAATGTATAACTATAAGTACCCCACCTTGTATTACATGAAATAAAGAATTTGAATTGAATGTCCCCCCATCTCTTCTGTCATCCAGTGTCATCAGATCGATTTCCCTTAACTTCTCCTCGTAGGACATACCCCTTAGCTTCGGGACTAGTCTTGTTGCAAACCTTTGCACTTTTCTCTTTCTTTCATGCTTGGTTAGGTGTGGGGTTTCCCAAAAAGGGTGCTGCATTCTCCAGTATGGGCCTAACATACACAGTGTACAGGGTCCTGAACGATTCCTTATTAAGATGTCGGAATGCTTTTCTTAGGTTGTTAGGCTCCCGAATGCTGCAGTAGTTATTTGGTTGATGTGCGCCTAGAGATGTGCCTGGTGTTATACTTACCCCAAGATCTATTTTCTTGGTGAGGTTTGTAGTCTCTGGCCCCTAGATTGTACTCCATCTGCAGTCTTCTTTGCCCTTCCCCAATCTTCATGACTTTGCACTTAGGGGGGTTGAACTCCAGGACCCAATTGCTGGACCAGGCTTGCAGCCTGTCCAGACCCCTTTTGTAGTTCTGCCTGGTCCTCGTCCAATTGAATTCTCATCAACTTCACATCACCTGCAAACAGGGACTTTTCCCGGAGTCTATTCCTTCCGTCATGTCGTCACAAATACCAGAAACAGCACTGGCCCCAGGACGCCCTCTTGGAACCACACTCATCACAGGCGCCCACACTCTGACACCTCGCCACGACCATGACTCGCTGCTGTCTTCCTGACAGGTATTCCCTGATCCATTGAGACCCTTTCCCCTGTTATCCCTGCCTGGTCCTCCAGCTTTTGCACTAATCTTCTTGTGTGGAACTGTGTCAAATGCCTTCACAGTCCAAGAAAATGCAAACTACCCACCCCTCTCTCTTTGTCTTACTGCTGTCACCCTGTCATAGAACTCCAGTAGGTTTGTGACACAGGATTTCCGCCCTGAAACCGTGTTGGCCGCCGTTGATGAGCCATTGCTTTCTAGGTGTTCCACCACTCTTCTCCTGATAATCTTCTTCATGACTTTACATACTATACATGTCAGTGACACTGGTTTGAGTTTAGTGCTTCATGTCTGTCTCTTTTTAAAGATTGGGACTACATTTCCTGTCTTCCATACCTCGGGTAATCTCCCTGTTTTGATAGATGTGTTGAATATTGTTGTTAGGCGTACACATAGCGCCTCTGCTTCCTCCTCTCGGGACACATGGAGAGATATTGTCCGATCCCATCGCCTTTGAGGTATCTTAGGCTCACTCAGCAGCCTCTTCACTTCTTCCTCTTTTGGGATGTATTGTGTCCAACACTTGGTGGTGTACCCCACTCTTTGTGTGTGAGGTGTTAGGTGTCATGTGTTGAGTGGGGAGGTGTTAGGTGCCGGTGTTGAGTGTGTGAGGTGCCCAGGTGGGGAGTGTGTGGGGGGTGCTCAGGTGTTGAGTGTGGGGAGGTGCTCAGGTGTTGAGTGTGTGAGGCTCAGGTGTTGAGTGTGAGGTGCCCAGGTGTTTAGGTGTGAGGTGCTCCAGGTGTTTAGTGTGTGAGGTGCCCAGGTGTTGAGTGTGTGAGGTGTTAGATGCCCAGTGTTGAACATTTGAGGTGTTAAGTGCTCAGGTGTTGAGTGTGTGAGGTGTTAGGTGCTCAGGTGTTGAGTGTGTGAGGTGCTCAGGTGTTGAGTGTGTGAGGTGTTAAGTGATCAGGAAGCTCAGGTGTTGAGTGTGTGAGGTTTTAAGTGGTCAGGGAGGCTCATGTGTTGAGTGAGTGAGGTGTTAGGTGCTTTGGGAGGCCTAGATGTTGAGTGTGTGAGGTGTTAGGTGCTCAGGTATTAAGTGTGTGGAGGTGTTAGGTGCTCAGGTGTTGAGTGTGAGATGTTAGTTGCTCAGGAGGCTTTGTATTGAGGTGTGAGGTGTTAAGTGCCTAGGGAGGCTTAGGTATTGAGTGTGTGAGGTGTTAGGTGCTCAGGAGGCCTAGTTTTGAGTGTTGATGTGAAATGTAAAGATTACTTAACCATTATTCAGAGAATGTCCACATTCTCACACAGGCTATCTCCAACCAGCAACAAGGTACTAAGGGTCTGTCGATCGGAGCCCTATCGCCTGATCAGTACCTCAGGCTCAGCCAATCATAATGTTGATATGGCAGTTGTGAAGGTGACGTGGTTACCACTCACGCCACCATTGTCATTTTCATTCTTCTGCTGGTTGATGCAGGGTTGTCTCTTATCTCTTGGCTACTGTTTTGCCTTGATTACCATGGCATGCACTAATACCTATTTTGCTGTACATAGTATAGTGTACATGTGTTATGTGCTCATGTGTTGAGTGTGTGGAGGTGTTAGATGCTCAGGTGTTGAGTGTGTGAGGTGTTATGTGTGAGGTGTTAGATGCTCCAGGTGTTGAGTATGTGAGGCGTAAGGGTGCTCAGGTGTTGAGTATGTGAGGTGTTATGTGCTCAGGTTGAGTATGTGAGGCGTAAGGTGCCTCAAGTGTTATGTGCTCAGGTGTTGAGTGTGTGAGGTGTTACGTGCTCAGGAGGCTCAGTTGTTGAGTGTGTGAGGCGTAAGGTGCTCAGGTGTTGAGTGCTGTATGACCCTTGTGGTTCCTAAGCTTCTATTTGATTATAATAATAATCAGGTGTTGAGTGTGTGAGGTGTTAGGTGCTCAGGTGTTGAGTGTGAGGTGTTAGGTGCTCAGGTGTTGAGTGTGTGAGTGTTAGGTGCTCAGGTGTTGAGTGTGTGAGGTGTTAGGTGCTCAGGTGTTGAGTGTGTGAAGTGTTATGTGATCAGGGTGGCTCAGGTGCTGAGTGTGTTAGGTGCTCAGGGAGGCCTAGATGTTGAGTGTGAGGTGTTAGGTGCCTCAGCAATCAGAAGGTGGAGTGTGGAGGTGTTAGGTGCTCAGGTGTTGAGTGTGTGAGGTGCTCAGTGTTGAGTGTGGAGGTGCTCAGGTGTTGGAGTGTGAGGTGCTCAGGTGTTGAGTGTGTCAGGTGTTGGAGTGTGTCAGGTGCTCAGGTGTTGAGTGTGTCAGGTGTTAGGTGCTCAGGTGTTGAGTGTGTGAGGTGTTAGGTGCTCAGGTGTTGAGTGTGAGTGTTAGTGCTCAGGTGTTGAGTGGTGAGGTGTTATGTGATCAGGTGGCCCAGGTGTTGAGTGTGTTAGGTGCTCAGGAGGCCAGATGTTGAGTGTGAGGTGTTAGGTGCTCAGGAAGCAGAAGGTGATGAGGCTAGGTGCTCAGGTGCTGGAGTGTGTGAGGTGCTCAGGTGTTGGAGTGTGTGAGGTGCTCAGGTGTTGAGTGTGTGAGGTGCTCAGGTGTTGAGTGTGTCAGGTGCTCAGGTGTTGAGTGTGTCAGGTGCTCAGGTGTTGAGTGTGTCAGGTGTAGGTGCTCAGGTGTTGAGTGTGTGAGGTGTTAGGTGCTCAGGTGTTGAGTGTGTGAGGTGTTAGGTGCTCAGGTGTTGAGTGTGCGAGGTGTTATGTGGATCAGGGTGGCTCAGGTGTTGAGTGTGTTAGGTGCTCAGGGAGGCTCAGATGTTGGAGTGTGAGGTGTTAGTGTGCCCAGGAAGCAGAAGGTGATGAGTGAGGTGTTAGGTGCTCAGGTGTTGAGTGTGTGAGGTGCTCAGGTGTTGAGTGTGTCAGGTGTTAGGTGCTCAGGTGTTGAGTGTGTGAGGTGTTATGTGCTCAGAGAGGCTCAGGTGTTGAGTATGTGAGGCGTAAGGTGCACCAGGTGTTGAGTATGTGAGGTGTTATGTGCTCAGGTGTTGAGAATGTGAGGCGTAAGGTGCCCAGGTGTTGAGTGTGTGAGGTGTTATGTGCTCAGGTGTTGAGTGTGTGAGGTGTTAGGTGCTCAGGGTGTTGAGTGTGTGAGGTGTTAGGTGATCAGAGGCTCAGGTGTTGAGTGTGTGATGTGTTAGGTGGCTCAGGGACCCTTAGGTGTTAAAATGTGAAGTGCTAGGTGCTCAGGGAAGCTAGATGTTGAGTGTGAGGTGTTAGTTTCAGGAAGCGCAGGTGTTGAGTGTGAGGTGTTAGGTGCTCAGGTGTTGAGTGTGTTGTCGTGGGTTCACAAGGAGATGTAGGTGAAAGAATATACACGCTCGGATGTTCTAGGAGGTGTATAATGAGAGTCTTGAGGGGAAAAGCCCAGGCCTACCTGTCAAGTATATGCCTAGCGTGAACTGAGCAGGAGGCCTCTAGCTAGCAGGTCACATGTGAGGGGCTGTGACATCACAACTAGCCAGGAGCCTATCTATAACATAGCTGGGATTATCTAAGTAACACTACTGACAGCTCGCTACAGCACATATAGTGTCCCATCTAACTTATACACACTATAGACTGTGGGGCATTATGGCTCAGGGCTGATTCTATACAATATAAAAGTACACAACAGTAGAACATAAGAACTATACATAAGGATAATAACAGACTGTAATGCATTACTAAGTATGATATATCTACATTCTTTTAAATCATGGGAATTGATAGAATCAATGGTGGGATAGTACAACAAAAGAGATAGAAATGATCAATTGATCTATGGATTCTGAGGAAGCATATTTACAAAAGAAAGTGTTTAACAGAAAAGGCAGACTTGGTGCACACAAAGTCTTTTACTGTTAAATCTTAGAATTCGTAGAGAACGTTAACACAATTTTTTTTTTTATCATCAATAAGTTGATATGGTAAACACAGTTGAAAGACTGTCTTAAACAAGATTATCTATCTATAGAGATTTTTTATATTTAACACCAACTCTGCTAGTTTGAGATTTTTTAAAATGCAGAATGGTTATCATTCTAGGGGGGTTTAAATCTGTTGCAATGGCTAAAATATGCTGTGGTTGAGAAGGATCTGAATGGGTGTTTACAAAAAGAAACTTGGGGACCTTCAATTTCTTGTCGTGGTAAGTAAGGAATAATGACAATCGGGTTGTTCATCAGTCTGGTTGTTAGAGGTAGAGGGTACTGCATCAGGAGGATTGTCAGAGTCTGTCTCATTTGTCTGGTTGTTGGGGACCTCATCCTCATCGCATACTAGCTTCATATGATCTAAAAAAAATAATAATAATAATAATAATATTTTTTTTTCGATGCATGTTCGTGTACAATTTTTATTGGTAGTTACAATTATAAAAATGTAATGCAAGGAGAGCCACTGGCATGCCATGGCATTAGGGGGGAGTTTATTCTAAAGACTTATTCACTAAGTCTTAATGCTAAAGAAATTGATTGAGTTTATTCTAGTTCTGTATTATTTTAAATTATAATATGGTTATAATACAGTGGAACTGACTGAATGAAGTAGGTCTTGTCCGTATTGAGAGTAAGCTTATTTATCATCCATGTTGATATTTTTTGTAATTCGGCATTAACTGGGGGTTGGCTAGTATGACTGGATTTGGGTGAGAGAAGACATATGTTGTGTCATCTGCAAACAAAATGGGTTTATAGTTGTGATGCATTCAGGTCGTTTATGTAGATGAGGAATGGGAGTGGCCTCAGGACACCCCTTTGAGGGACACCGACTGTAATTTTTTGTGGGAAGAGTTTTTCCATTTGTGACACGTACGACTTCTGTTGCTAAGGTACGATTTTTGGGTAGTTGAGGGGGTGCCCCCATACCATAGTGCGCCATTTGTGAGCAATAAATCATGGTCGATTGGGGATCAAATGCTTTGGGGGGTCTATGAAGTTTCCCAAAGGAACTTTTTTCTTCTCAATTGCGGTGTATATTAACTCTAACATGTGTGTTAAAAAGATCTTTTGTGCCAGTACTGATTTCTCTAACTTTATACTTATTGCCACTAAATGTTTGACTACTGAATGACCAACAAACTTTGATCAAGCCTAGGCATTGCAGATGTTTTATAGGTTAGTCAGCATAACTCTAAAACCATTTTAAATTGGCTGTTTTGTGAGTATTATCTGAGATACCTGAAAAGGGTTTCCGGGGTCAACGCCCCTGGCTCCAGTCTATGACCAGGCCTCATGGTGGATCGGGGCCCCGATCAACCAGGCTTTTAAATGTTGGCCTCACAAAAACTGAAGTCCCAACCACAGCCCAGCTGGTCAGGTACTGACTTTAGGTGCTTGTCCAGTGCCTGCTTGAAGAGAGCCAGGCCCATTGGTAATCCCCTTATGTATGGGAGGCAGTTAACAGCCTTGGCCCGGGACACTTATTGTGTTGTCTCTTATCGTGCTATTGCACCCCTGCTTTTCTTTGGGGGGAGGGTTGATTATCTGCCTAGTCTTTTGTTTTTATAGGGAGTAATTTTTGTTTGCAAGTTTGGTACTAATCCTTAGGATTTTCCAAGTGTATATGATCATGTATCTTCCCGCCTGTGTTCTAGGGAGTAAAGGTTTAGGAACTTCAAGCATTCCCAGTAATTGAGGTGTTTTATTGCAGTTATGTGTGCTGTGAAGGTTCTCTGTACATTTTCTAGTTCAGCGATTTCACCTGCCTTGAAAGGTGCTGTTAGTGTGCAACAATATTCCAACCTAGAAAAGAAAAAGTTTACCTGAAGAGTGTCATCATGGGCTTGGCATTCCTAGTTTTGAAGGTTCTCATTATTCTCCTGTCTTTTTTAGCAGATGGGATTGATACAATGTTATGGTCTTTGGGGTGAGATTTTCCAAAATGATCACTCCCAAGTCTTTTACATTAGTTTTCTCGCTCTGATGTGGTTGGAATTTGTTTTATACCCCGATGTAGTTTTAATTTCCTCATGTTTTCCATATCGGAGTAATTGAAATTTTCATCATTGAATTTCATATTTTTTTTTTTCCCATTTAAAGATTTGGTTGATGTCTCCCTAGTCTGCGGTGTCTTCAATGGAGGACACTGTCATGCAAATTTGGATGTCTGCCTGCAAAAGAAGACACGGCGCTGTGGCTGGTATCCCTGTCTATGTCAAATATGAGGATGAGAACAAGATGGGAGCGAGTACTGTGGTCTTGAGGAACAGAGCTTTCACCGCAGCCACCTCAGACTTTACTCTATTTACTACTACTCTTTGTGTTCTATTTGTTAGGAAATTATAGATCCATCTACCAACTTTTCCGGTTATTCCTTTATCACATATTTTGTATGCTATTACACCATGGTCACACTTGTCAAAGGCTTTTGCAAAGTCTGTGTTTATTACATCTGCATTTTTGTTTGTCTTCTAGAGCATCCAGGACCTTGTCATAGTGGTCCAGTACCTGGGACAGACAGGAGCAACCTGCTCTAAACCCATGCTGCCCTGGGTTGTCTAACTGATGGGTATCTTGATGTGGGTGTGATCTTGCTTCTTAGAACCCTTTCAAAGATTTTTTTTGATATGGGACATTAGTGCTATCGGTCTGTAGGTCTTTGCTATTGCTTTACTGCCCCTTTGTGGAGTGGGCTATGTCTGTTTTAGCTTAGTAGGACAGTGACCATACTCCTCTCCATAGGATGTTTAGGGCATGTGATAGGGCTTGCAATTCTTGATGAACTCGAGTTCCAAGAGTCTGGGCCTGGGGCAGAGTGCATGGGCATGTCATTTATCGCCTGTTTGAAGTCATTTGGCCAGAATAATGTTCGATAGGTTAGCTGCCTACCAAATTCCTGCACTCTCATAAAAATTCATTTATGTCTTCGACTTCAGTCTGGTTAGCAGCTCGGCTAAAAACTGAGTCATATTGTTACTTGAGTAGCTCACTTATTTCCTTTGCTGTCATCTGTGTAGGGCCCATGTTGGGATCTTAGGGGCCCAATACTGATGTTGTTCTCAACTTTGTTTTGACATAAGAAAAAAATTTGGATTTGTTTCATTTCATTTATGGCGCTAGTTCTTCCCGTGTTTCTTGACTCCTGTAAGATTCCTTTAGCTTTAGTTCGATGTTTGCTATTTCCTCTGACCAGTGTTTCCTACGATTGTAGATGTATTGGCCAATTTTATTTTTCCCCTTCTCGCCTGACGTATAAGGAACATCTTTCTCTTTTTAGTTTGCATCTTCCCCCTCCATTTTCTTAAAGGAATATGCCTTGAGCATACCCCCCAGTGCCACAGAGTTTATCTGTTCTAGACATGGGTTGGGATCTGTGGTGCTTAGGCTATCTTAGTGACTTATATTAGTGACTCCCTTGTAAATTCTGCTGTTGATTTATGAAGTGTTTTTATGGATTCTTCAAAAACACCTTGAGCTAAGCTGGTACGAGCTGCATGAAATCATGTACGATTATAATTTGGTTTTGTTTCAGAATACAATAACTCCTAAGGTAAACGCTTCTCAAACCATACAATGGCTAATGTGGAGTATCACCTATAGAAGCATTGTAAGCAGAATTTATGGCACATTGAACATCTGGTATAACTTCATCCCAGGTTGCACTATTGGGATTAATAATACAGTAGAACGCATTTGCACGAGATTATGTTGAGCACGGGATTGCACGATTTAGATTTTGAACATTATCATCTTACACAAGAAGATGATATTACACGGTTCGGCAGGAAGGAAAATTTGAGCGCATGGTTATTTACTGCCTAAGAATCCTCATGCTTGAGGAAAAGGGAATTTGTTGTTTTTTCCCTTTCCCAAAACCAAGTTTATTCAGATACACGGGCCAGGAGCTGAGTCTCGACCCCGCAACCACAATTAGTGAGTACAGTTACATACATTATCATACATAGCAGCATGGGAAAACCAGGATAACCCGTCAGTCAATGGAAATACTGTCACTCTGACTTTTTTGGGTTATCCGGTTTCTCACTATGCTGCCATGTATGATAATCTTCGTAACTGTATCTGTGTATACCTGAATAAACTTACTTACAGGGGGAAGGAAAACAAGAACCATTCTCACAAACAGTCTTGTTTCTACTACTGTTGTTGTGGTTACAGAACCCCCGCCACCCACCCACCAGGGACCCCACTTTCCCAATTTCACCTTAAATCCTGGCCAAGCCCGCTTTTTGTGAAGAAAAAAATAAAGAGGAATTTGTTTTGATCTTGAATTAAGAAGAAAAAAAGATATTAGAAAAAAAACCCGTTTTAATGAATGTTACTTTGTACACATAAAAAAAGTAAAATGTTTGTGTGACTGACTGACTGACTTGACTATGAATGACTGACTGAGGACTGACTAACTTGACTGACTGACTGACTGACTGAATGACTTGACTGACTGACTGAATGACTTACTGACTGACTGAATGACTTGACTGACTGACTGAATGACTTGACTGACTTACTGAATGACTTGACTGACTTACTGAATGACTTCTGACTAACTGAATGACTTGACACTTACGAATGACGACTGACCTATGAATGACTTGACTGACCATGAATGACTTGACGATTACTGAATGGCTTGACTGACTTACTGAAGGTTGACTGACTTACTGAATGGCTTGATACTTACGAATGACTTGACTGACTTACTGAATGACTTGACTGACTTACTGAATGACTTGACTGCCCTACTGAATGACTTGACTGACTTACTGAATGATTTGGGGCTGACTTACTGAATGACTTGATTGCCCCACTGAAGACTTGACTGACTTACTGAATGGCTTGACTGATTTACGAATGGCTTGACTGACTTACTGAATGACTTGACTGACTTACTAATGGACTGACTTACTGAATGACTTGACTGACCTACAATGACTTGACTGACTTATAATATTGACTGACTTACGAATGATTTGACTGACTTACTGAATGACTTGACGACCTACTGAATGACTTGACTGACTTACGAATGACTTGACTGACTTACTGAATGACTTGACTGACTTATGAATGACTTGACTGACTTACTGAATGACTTGACTGACTTATGAATGACTTGACTGACTTACTGAATGATTTGACGACTTACTGAATGACTTGACTGACTTACTGAATGATTGATGACTTATGAATGGCTTACTGACTTTTGAATGGCTTGATGACTTACTGAATGGCTTGACTTTTTTAAAGAACCGTTCAACCATCACTTCAGTTCAAGAACTTCATCCCCCAGCCCATAGGGCCCACCATCCATATCCACTTTTCCCTACCATCCACAAACACAACCCCCAATTTAAGGTAAAAATACTTTTTTTATTGCATTTGTAGTCTTAAGAAATAGATCAGAAATCATAAATTCATCCACCTCAGCTCATAGGGCCCCCATCCAACCCTCTTCACTACCATCCACAAACATCATTACCACAATTTAAGGTAAGAAATCATTTTTTTATTGCATTTGTAGTCTTAAGCAGTAAAGATCAGACAATGAACTAAAATTAATATTCGTCTTCAATTTTTCAAGAATGTTGGTCAAAAAAAATTTTTTGGTTTTTGGGGACTCTCAAACACTAACCCTTTTTTCCCCTAAGTTCTGTTAATTATTTAAACAAAAATTTCTAAAACCCTTTTTTTTGGGAAGTATTTGTGCTAAATGACGCCCACTGTAGCCCCAACAATCAATACTTTTTATTTGATCTTTTTCCCCCCCAAAACCCTTACTTGCAGGAAGGGGAGGAAAAATTATTTAGAGATCTTTTCAAAGACATAATTTTCAAGAATCTTTTTACAGAATTCACCCCATTATCTGTTACTAGGGGGAGGAGTTGTATGCCTGCAGATTATATTATATTTCCTTAAAAACGCAACTTCTTAAAGTGGACCCCGGTTTTTTTTCCAAAATTGAGAAAAAATTTATTACCCAACATTTATTTTTTAAAAAAAAGCACGGGTTGTTTTTGACCCCCTCATTTTACAAATTACGAAAAAACACTTACAAAAAGGGCGAGTTTGGGATGACCGAAACCGAGGGACCATGTTTTTCTCAAAGGAACAACTCACAAATTTTGGGGAAATGGTCTACCATAACACAATGTTTTTTCCCCCCGGGGGAGCATTGGAAAAGTTAATGTTTCAACTTTTTCCCCGGTTCACTAGAGGGGGATATACAGGGCCCCCCAGCCGAAAAATGGAAATCAAAAATGGATAATTTGTGGTTGTAAAAGTATTTTTGGGGGTCTGAAAAGACAAACCCTACGTGACATTTTTCCTTTAAAGGGGGTAAATTTTTCGGTAATGGATTGAGCAGACTTCAGGGGGGAATTTTTTAAAAATGGGGTCCATGTACAGGGTCCCGGTTTTTTTAAAATTGCCCAGAATGTGCTCAAGTGCCAAAACGTTTATTCCTTTTAAAAAATAACACGTAGTTTATCTATTTAACCCCAAAAAACACTTGAAACAGATTAAAAATAAACATAAATGTTCGAGGGGAGATGAAAAACCAGGACCACTGTAGGGTTGGATTAGGACCACTAACTTCCTTTATACTAACAGACACTACATTTCACAAATACCCGAATAGAAGAGAGGACCCCAGACTTTGGGGGCTGATTGGCCATTTAAAAGCCATCAAAAAAAATGGGGGAGGGGAGTTTATATAGGAAATGGCAGGGGGGGGGAACGAGAAAGTGGGGAATAAAGGGTAGTATAGTAGTAGTAGTAGTGGGGTCAGTCAAATACAAGAAAGAGGAGCACTGCAAGGGAGCTAGCAGCCCCAAGGGTAGGGCCAAAAACACAGGGGGGAAAAAAAATAATGAACCACAAAAAAAAGCAAAAGAAAAAAAAACACAGAGGGGAAAGAAGAAAGGGGAAAAGGGGGAGGGAAAAGGGGAAAAAAAAATCGGGGTTTTCAGGGGGTGTTCTAAATTTGGAGCATTTAACAATGTCATCAACCCCCCGTTTTCGGGTTTTTAGTTTTCGGGCACTTTTTCGTGGAAATAATCCGCCCGGGGATTGGCCCGTTTTTTATGGTGGGAACCTGTCCAGTGCCCAGCGCACAAACCCCCCCACAAGCCCGCCCCCCCACACACATTCTCAGGAAGTGTAGCATTGTTTCGGGAGGAACATTTCCGGGTTTTTAAAAAAACATTTTTTAACAATCCATTTTTTTTCCCCTTTGGGATTATTTGTGTGTGTAAAAAAACCCCCCAGGGGGCCCCAAAAAAAGCTCCTATGCCAGTCCTTTGGTAAAGAAAGGGGGAACACCATAGAATTAAAGAAAAAAAACGAGAAAAATATGTATCAAAGGGGGGTCGATAAAGGCTATAGCACCAGCCACATAAATTTTAACACTAACAGTGACAAGTAAGTTAACAAAAAAAAAAAGACGAAAAAAATTTTTAAAATCCTCCATTGTGTTTGAGGAGTATAAATTTGGGGCCCGAGCCCCCCCGCCACCATTCCCCCAAGGTGGGAAAATTTTTTATTTATAAATTAAAGTGTGAATATTTTTTTTTTATAAATTAAAGTGAAATTTTTTTATTTATAAATTATGTACATTTTTGTGGGGAATAGTAGTGGGGGTTTTGCTGCCGCCACCACCACCACGGCTTTTGGTCAGGGCCCCCATATCCCCAAAAACAACACTCCACCAGTCCTTACATTTTAATGACATGTTTTATTCATTTTAGAGATATCATGTTTCTATGTTATTAATAGTTTATTATGTCATATTAGACGAATTTGGGGTAGATAAATAAGCCGAGAGTGTAAAAATTTAAGCATTTTGTCCTCCCCTTCCCAAAAAAATAAACTCCCTCTCTCTCCATCTTCCATACACCAACAAGAGTCCCAATAAAGGTAAGTTGATGTTAAATGTTCATTTATACATGTTTTTGTGCTTATATTTATTTGTCATTCTTTTCTGTATGTAAATCTATTTTAATCTCTAAAAAAAATTTTTTGTTAATACTTTCCCTTTTTTCCTTTATTCCTTTTTTTTTTTTTTCCTTCCTTCCTTATCTCTTTTCCCTTTCCCCTCATCTCTTCCTTCCTCTCATCTCTTCCTTCCTCTCATCTCTTCCTTCCCCTCATCTCTTTTTCCCTTTCCCCTTTATCTCTTCCTTCCTCTCATCTCTTTCCCTTTTCCCCCCATCTCTTCCTTTTTCCCCCCATCTCTTCCTTCCTTTTCATCTCTTCCTTCCTCTCAAAAACTTCCTTCCCCCTCATCTTCCCTTTCCCCTCATCTCTTCCTTCCTCTCATTTTTTCCCCTTCCCTTTTCCCCCCATCTCTTCCTTCCTCTCACTCTTCCTTCCTCTCATCTCTTCCCCCTTTCCCCCCATCTCTTTCTTTCCTTCCTTTTCTTTTTTCTTCCTTCCTTCTGGACCCATTTTTCCCGGCACAAACCCCCAAAACCATGAAATTTACCCTTTTTGAGACACTTCCATCTGTTTAGACTATCACTGGGGAAGAGAAGAGTCCCAGATGCGCCAAGGGAGTCAGGGTAACTTTTCCGCTAGGCAGCTGAACAAGGACTACTGAAATGGCATTTGCACAATGCACCACTGGCTGCTTGATTTTTTTTTACTGCGACACTGGGCCAAACAGACCCCTTCTCTCACAGGGGCCCACCAGCTTTCTCCTGTTGATTTGAGGCCGCTTGAATTTTTGCGATTAAAAGCCCCGGGAAAAAATGGCTCGTAAGACGTATATAAAGAACCAAAAAAGTCAAAGGCTTAACTCCCTTTTTTTTTGTATGTATGATTGAAGTTCTGCATGGGGGAAACCTACTTAATAGTCTGCTAATTTTTAAACAGTTTTTAGGATTAGGATTAGTTTGCCCAAATGCATTGTACCTACCAATTTTTTTAAAATTTTTAAAATGCATTACAGCCCCTCCCCACTTAACGATGGAGCCTTTTCCCACCACGTCAGTAAACGAACCCGCCAAGGGGGAGCACACTTAATGGTAGTGGGTTTGTGTCAACCATCTTAATTGTTTTTTAAAAACAACTTTCACCATTTATAAATTTCTGTATACTTTTTTAAAAAATTTTTAAAACAGGGACCCTACATTGTAAAAACAGAATAGAGGAAATCAGCTCAATTTAAATTTAGGGATGCATACTGGCAGAGAGCCCATCGTAAGTCCAAGTCGTCAGTAAACGAAAAAGTCCTGTATTTGTCTATCACAGTAAAATAAAATTTATATTTATATATAGGTTTTTATAACTATCCCCTTTTTTCTGATGGAGAGAATGTTAAAAATGTGAAACCCCGCGAAAAGGGGGGGGGGAAAAAGACCCGGGGCCCCCGGGTCATTGTACAAGATAAGATACTTTATTAGCATGATAAATGTTTGTACAGAGATGAATGACATTTGGGGGCATGCAAAACCCCCCTTTTTAATATGTAGAGCATTTCTGGCAAACTTAAGACTATCATAAGATTAATAAAGAAAAAATAATTTAAGGGGTTTTATTTTTTTTTAAAATTTTGTGAATATAATTTGGGGGGTTTTTGGGGGAAATTTTAAAAAAAATTTGGGGATATCCTATTAGTATTTACAATATGGCTTTTCAAGATTATTGTTTATAAATTCAATTACCACCTATCATTTACAGACAACCAGATTTAAAGCAGTTTCTACCAGTATGCCCTACAAATTTGTATATTAGAGCTTTTTTCCCCTTTTATTCTTTATTACAATATACAGTACACTAAGGGGGGCCATCACAAAGGGGGCAGTCAGACATCCAGTTCCATCATTATTTGGCACTTTTTGTTAAATAAGATAAGAAAGATTTCTTCGTTTTTTTAAACCCCCCAAAGGGTTAGCCACCCGGGATAACCCAAGAAAGTCAGCATCATAATGTCTGTCTTATTTTTTTTGGGGAAGCCCCAAATTTTTCCCCCCGGGGGATGCCACCCACACCAGTCGACTAACAACCCGGGAAAACCCATTTAAGAACATAAGAACATAAGAAAGAAGGAACACTGCAGCAGGCCTACGGGGCCCATGCGAGGAAGGTCCAAATCCCCCACCGGCTTAAGCCAATCCCCCCCCCAGCCAGGTCAGGTTACATTCACTTAATAATAATAATAATAATAATAATTTTTTTTCAATGCATGTTACAAGTGTACAATGTTATTGGTAGTTACAATTATAAAAAAAAATTATAAAACTGTAATGCAAGGAGACCACTGGCATGCCATGGCATTGGGGGCAGTTTATGCTAGAGACTTATTCACTAAGTACTTAATGCTAAAGAAATTGATTATTTATTCTAGTTCTGTATTATTTAAATTATTAAATGGTTATACATACTATTAAAAGAAAATACAAGAGAAATTGTTGAGTTTAATCTAGTTGTAGAATTTATTTCAAATTACAGTATGTTGATGCTATACTAGTATAATAATAATCTTCTTAAGTAAAATAATATTGGGGGGAAGTTTGTTACAGTATGAGTATTTAGTATAGGTGAGTAGGTGATTTTTTAAAGGGAAAGGGGCACGGGATCTGACCTAGTAGCACAAACTGTCAGGTCCAACTCACACCCCCCCCGCACCCACTCATATACAGTGGACCCCCGGGTTTAAAGAATACCCGAAATCGTGAAAATTTTGTAAGTATAATTTTTTTTAAGTTCTTTTGGAAGTGTAGTTTTGGGGGTCTGAAATAGACTAACCCCATGACATTATTTCTTTAAAGGGCGTAAATTCTTCGGTAATGGCACTTGAGCAGGCTTCTGCAATGAATTTTTCGTTAACCGAGGGTCCACCGTATTTATCTAGCCTATTTTTAAAACTACAAAAACGTTTTTGCCTCTATAACTGTACTCGGGGTTTGGGCCCCCTCATCGACAACTCTATTACCAAACCAATGCTTTCCCTATATCCTTCCTGAATCTGAATTTATCCAACTTAAAGCCATTGCCCGTGAGTCCCCGCCCAAAACTAGAATTTTTAGCACGCCATTTACATCACCTTTATTTATTCCTGTTTTCCATTTATACACCTCAATCATATCCCCCTAATTCTACGCCTTTTTAGAGAGTGCAGATTCAGGGGCCCCCAGTCTATCCTCATAGGGAAGATTTCTGAAAATGGAATCAACTTAGTCATCCTCCTTGTACGTTTTCCAGAGCATTTATATCCATTCTGTAATACGGTGACCAAAACTGTGCAGCATAATCTAGATGAGGCCTAACCAAGGGGGTATATAGAGTTGAAGAACAACCTGAGGACTCCATTATTTATGCTTCTTGGGTATGAAGCCAAGGATTCTGTTAGCTTTATTGCGAACACTTATGCACTGCTGTCTTGGTTTTAGATTACTCAACCAGAACTCCTAAAACCCCTTTTCCCCAAACAGTAGTATTAAGATCTACATTATTTAGTTTATATGTGGCATTGTTATTGTCCTGTCCAATATTTAGAATTTGATTTTCTATTTAAACTGCATCTCCCCTTTTTCCGACCACCATCAGTCTATTAAAAACTTCCGGGGGTGCTCTAATGTCCTCATTTGAATAAGGGGTGGCCTTTTTTGGTGTCATCGGGAAACGTTTTTCGCTTTTTATTCCCCCTTTTCTATGCTCTGGGGGAACATGACAACAGGTGGGAAAAAACATAAAAAAATTTTTTTACCCCCTGGGAATCAACCCCGGGGCCCCCCGGGGTGAAGGAGAGCCTTGCCACCAGACTCCCGGGGGCCCTAGCATAATTTAAAATTTTTCCCCCGGGGCCCCCACCAACCTGCCGACTTTTTGGTGGTGCTACTTGCTGTTTGTCTTTCCCAAAATTTTTTTTTTTCCATTTTTGTTAAAACCCCTTACTTTTGCCCTAGCCATGGTTCCAACAATAAAAAAGAAATGTTTCAGGTTGTGTAAAGCACAACACAGACATTGTCCATAAAAAAAGGGTTTTGAAGGCCCCCAATGGAAATAAGTCACTCTGACTTTTTCGGGACCCCCAGGTTCTCACACATATGCTGCATGATAAAATCTATGAACTGTATTTGTTTGTACCTGAATAAACTTTCATACTTTGTGGGGGCCATGAGCTCAGTCTCATATGCCTGGAGTTTACCTGCAGGAAATATTTTAATTTAAGCTAATAGCAACACTATGGCTTATTTATATCACAATTGATCTAATATAATAAAAACAATACAAATAACAAAAACATGTTAAAATTCCGAATGAATAATATTTGGCATTTTCAGGGTTTCAAGAGGTATGAAGGGATAGGGATACAAGTACCATTCTCCAATCCCTGTTTTGGGGGGCTTATATTACAAAAAACGGGGGTGCACAAGGCTAATTGGATATACACTTGTAATGCACCATAAAACTGAAAAAAAAAGCTATTTTTTACAGATTATCACACATAGCAGCATTGTAGAGAGCCTAGGATATGGCTTGGGCTTGCCAAAAGGGGTTAGTTAGTTTAATATTTTTATTATGCACCCCATTCCCCATCCTGTGGGCAGTAGTCAAAAGATTACAGAGGAAATAATGGGTCCAGGGACGGCCTAAAGTTTGATAGCGGGGAAAGTTCAAAGGTAATGAACTGAGGTAGATCTGGTCACAATCATGACAAGTTACAAAAGTATTTAGATTACAGAGGTATATAAGGGGTCCAGAGATTTCCCAAAGTTTTGATAGCTGAACAAGGTAGAAAGGTAATGAACTACAAGTTACAAAGGTAATGAATCATGTGAAACTATTTACGAAAATGGTTGCAATCATGAACAAATTAAAAAGTAATGAGCAATTTATTAGTTCCCCCGTCACAACGAATGAGTTATTGGTGAAAATATTAATTGTTGGGTCCACACACAGCACACACATACATACACATACACACACCTATACAAAATACACATGAAGATCGGGAAGGGCAAAGAAGCCCGCAGGCAGAGAACAGGGGGCCCAAAGACCAAACCTCACTCAAAGGATTTTGGGTGAGAAAATTCCGGGCACATCTCCTGACCCAAACATTCAGATAACTGCTGCAGCATAGGGCGGCTCAAACCTAAGAATAGTGTTCCAATATTTCCAAGGAATGTCGCTCTGCACCATATACGCAGGCCCATACTGGAGTATCAGCACCATTTTGGAACCCACACCTGGTAAACAGAAAGAAATTAGAAAAGTAAAAAGGTTTGCAACAAACTAGCCCCAGAGCTGGGGGCTTGCCCTACAAAAAAGGGTTTAAAGGGAAATCGCCTGACAACACTAGAGGACAGGGGGTTAGGGGGGACATGATAACAACATATAAAATACTGCGAGGAATAGATAAGGTGGACAGAGACAAGATGTTCCCGAGAGCGGACACAGAAACAAGGGGTCAAATAAATTTAAGACTCCATGAGTCAAAGGATGTTAGGAAGTATTTCTTCATATAGAGTTGTCAGGAAGTGGGAAAAGCCTAGAAAGGACGTAGTGGAGGCAGAAACCAAAATAGTTTAAGACGAGGTTTTTATAAAGCTCATGGAGCAGGGGGAGAGCGACCTAGTAGCAATCAGTGAAGAACTATGAATCAGCATGAATCGACCCCCGTGTTAAAAATGACACGAATCATTAGTAATAGACATCTCCAGTGAACACTAGAAAGGATAGCCCTTCAGCATCCCGCCACTGGGGTTTTGCAACAGTCAGTATCCCCCAGTTTCCAACATATTCAAAGTCACCCAAAAGGGTTATAACTGATAGGGGGACTAACCAAAGAATAATATTGAAAGATTTATTAACAAAGAAAAGGGTATGGTAAATCAAATACATATAATTACTGAAGATATTAATTAAAATATCAATTTGGGGGTTATCCCACATTTTCATATACAAAGACTGTGCGAAGGCACATATATCAAATGACTCTGAAGTACCATGGTCAAGTCACAATTACAATAATGCAGATATATACAAATAAGTATAGATTTTTAGAGGTGTCCAGGTAACTCTAAACTCAACTAACCAGTGTCTGACTGAACAACTTTTCATGTTGCTTTTTAACAAAATGACAATCAGAACAGCTTGAGAACAGTAAAAAAGACCCTCCAAAACAGCAAAAAACAAACAACAGCAAACAGTGTCAGGAACCAGAGATAGAAAAAACCCAACTGGGGGCCCCAGTAGATCCTCCAAAAAATCACAAAACCCCCTTATTACTGAATCTAGGTTCAGCATAAAATCCCAGACTGTGACGGTGCACAGATGCCTTATAAAATTTAGGTCAAGAGCTATAGCGGGAGACCTGAGTTATCTGAGTGTCAGTGTGACACACAACCCAGTAAAACGTCGAAAATCACTGTCTAGACTATTCTCTGTGAACAGAGTTACACAGAGTCCTGAGAAGTATGCTTCGTCCCACCGAATACATACTCTACCAGAGTCAAATGACGAGAAACAAGCAGGGGACAGGAGAGAGGTGTTGTCTCAACGATGATCAGCAGGCAGAGAGGGGAAGGAACAGTCCCACCTCAGGTGTGGTCAGGCCACCGACTGACTACCAGCAAGAGCCGGTAGTATAACAGGAAGTGCCGAAGCGGTAGTTTCCAACCCGGCAGCACAACACACTTGGAGCACAATAGTGTAACATCCTACCTACTAAAATAGTTAATTTAATATATAAAGCAGATATAAACATTTAGTATTATCGAAAATATCAGCAATATAAAATTATAAGAAAAGGAAAAGATATAATAAATCAAATATACATTGCCATCTGGGGTCGCAAACCTGCAACCACAAAGGTGAGTACAAATAGGTGAGTACATATACACAAACATACACAACACGCGTAGCTACGATTCGACCCTAAACCCCAACTAGGTGAGTACATATACCACACACATAACACACACACATACACACACACACATACACACACACACATACACACACACACACACCCTAGACGGGTCATGGTGCGTGATGAGGTATCACAATGGGCAACCGTCTGTAAATGACATTAAGCTGGGGTGACTAGAAGTGTCTCTGTTTGCAGATGATGTGGAATTATGAGGAATCACATCGGAGGAGGACCAAGCAGGGCTTCAAACAGACCTGGACAAGCTTTTACATCTGGTCTAGCAAATGGCTTTAATTCAATCCAACCAAATGCAAAGTCATGAAGATCTGAGAAGGGCAAAAAGACCGTGACAGAGTACAGGCTAGGCGGAAAAGGCTACAAACCCCGGAAAGGAAAGACCTTGGGGTGAGAAACGCCAAGCACGTCTTCGGAGGACACATCAACCAGATAACTGCGGCAGCATATCACTGCAAACTGAAGCGTTACCCCAAAATTCATAAAAAACCCTTTCTAATATAGAA
>WNWK01027716.1:20000-26036 GCA_009830355.1 Cherax destructor | reverse complement strand
TTTAAGGGAAACGTAAATCCGATGGAATCAAAGGCATTCAGTCTCGAGTCAAGGAATTGGTGCATATGTTCAAGAACCCCTCACCAGCATCCAGGAACCTTCCTAACATCACCAAGGGAAGAATAACTCCAGTTCCCTGGAACAAGAGCCAGTGATCTTAGAAGGAAGAGAAAAAGGAAGTGTGTAAGACTCACCATATGGTGTGGAGGATGAAGAGGAAGACGCCAGGAACGACCAGGTCGTCTGAACCCACCGACCAGCGCCGCCGGAACACCACGATCCCTGGCATGACTGTCAGCAGGGAATCCTTGCAGTACCTAGGATGTGGCTGGGGCGACTACCCTCTTGAAGAAGTACTGCTGCTGCTGCTACTGCTGCTGCTTGTAAGTTTCCTTTTCCCTGAGAGAGCTTTAAGTATAATACTGCTTGAATACTCTTGGAAGCTGAGGGGGAAGTTCAGTGTTGACCTCAGTGGGAGAAGACGAGACAGAATGGAAGCTTAGAAAAGCCGCTTACGGCTGGAAGCTTATTGATTAGTAATTTATTCGCCATTTGGTCGATGAATACTCATTTAGGCTGTATCAACACTGGCTTGTTATGCTTCCCAGATCAATACACACTTGTATGGGGCGTACATCCTCTGCACACACTGCCATTTTTTGACCACACGATACCAACACGCGGAGTTTGCTACATAGAGGCGCAAGCCCTCAGCTTCTCCCAGCATCAGTAAGTTAACATGGTGGAGGAGGAGCAGAGGAATGACCCTGGCAGCAGGTCAGAAGGTGTCAGGGGAATGGGGGGGTCACAGACACGACACATAGACACACACATAGGGTGGCCTGCGGAGCCCAGCCATGAGGTGTGCTCACCACACTGCCTAACTCAGCACTGAGCCACCCAGCCTCCCCCTCTCTACTCCCTCCCTCTTGCTACTTATCATCCGTAGCGCAGCTGCTGTAGTTGCTTCCTACATGTGCTTAACCAGCTGGTAACACCTGCTCGACAAATTATGGATATAGTGTTGGCGAGGTGTAGGGAAGAGTAGTTGTGGCCCTGGCACCACTTGGCACTGCCTACCCCCTCACCTCCCCTCCCCTCTGCCCTCCCACCCAGTTCACTCGTCAGAGGGGGAGTGACGCTCCCCCTCCCCCCGCCACTGTTCATTTGTTTGTTAGTTCGTTGGCAGCAGGATGCCGGACGGTGCCAAACGCTACTCGCGTTATTTGGGAATGTTTATGCAGGTTGAGGGCAAGTTGTTCCACATTCACGTGTGGGCGTGCGCGCATGTATATATATATATATATATATATATATATATATATATATATATATATATAGGTGTAAATTGTGGGACCCATAGCCTTACCTTTGAAGAGTTTCGAGAGTATCTACTCTCTGAGCCCGGCCATGGGCCAGGCTCGTCTGGTGCTTGCCTGGTCAACCAGGCCGTTGCTGCTGGAGGCCTTCAAGGAAGAATATTTGGATTTCTTCCTGAAGCCATTTGAATATTCCACTTCCCCTACCACCAACTTTTCATTCTTTTTTACCAATAGGTATATTTTATTACATAATATGGTACAAAAGATTTAAGAGATACATTGTTGATATATAGATGGCATATACAGTACACGAGGTGTGAGAGATACATGTCTAGTACATATTGTTACGTGTTTGTCACTGGTTTTATTTTTAACATACTGTATTTAGTGTATATGTGAGAGATCTACATTTAGCTACACTAGTGACTACATTACTTGGTGTCTGACCAGTGTGACGGGTAACAGTCCTGTCAAGGACCTTCCCAGACCCGATGGCACCATAGTGTCTCCTGCCGCCAGAAAGCAAGTTCAACAGGCATCAGTTTAGCTGGTGAAGTGAAGTACTGTGTCACAGCAGGTAAAGTACTGTTGCAACCTTGTTAATCACGCTACGAGGTGTTCACTGGCTACACACAGCAGCCACCTATTGTGGGTGAGCAAGAATAGTCCAGCAATAACAGCCTGGCAGACCATCCCCTGAGCCACCGTGAGGCCTGGCCATGGACCGGCCACGGGGGCGTTGACCCCCGAAACACCCTCCAGGTATATTCCACACATTTTATTAGTAGTAATATTTTATTAATATTATTCTTTCTTGTTTTATTCCTTGGATAAATTCGAAACCATTTTTTATATTTTATTTTAGTCAAAAAAAAATTATAGGCCCTAAAAGTTGCGTAGACCCTGTGTCTTGCGCCTAGTGGATAATGTTGCACTGGAGTATACCTGGAGTATACCCTGCATAACAAATTCCAGCGTCTAAATTTATTACTGACAACAGTGCCTGAAGTTATTACTGACAACAGTATCTGAAGTTATTACTGACAACAGTGCCTGAAGTTATTACTGACAACATGCTAAATTATTACTGACAACAGTATCTGAAGTTATTACTGACAACAGTGCCTGAAGTTATTACTGACACCAGTATCTGAAGTTATTACTGACAACAGCGCCTGAAGTTATTACTGACAACAGTATCTGAAGTTATTACTGACAACAGTATCTGAAGTTATTACTGACAACAGTGCCTGAAGTTATTACTGACAACAGTGCCTGAAATTATTACTGACAACAGTATCTGAAGTTATTACTGACAACAGTGCCTGAAGTTATTACTGACACCAGTATCTGAAGTTATTACTGACAACAGCGCCTGAAGTTATTACTGACAACAGTATCTGAAGTTATTACTGACAACAGTATCTGAAGTTATTACTGACAACAGTGCCTAAAGTTATTACTGACAACAGTGCCTGAAGTTATTACTGACAACAGTATCTGAAGTTATTACTGACAACAGTGCCTGAAGTTATTACTGACAACAGTGCCTGAAGTTATTACTGACAACAGTGCCTGAAGTTATTACTGACAACAGTATCTGAAGTTATTACTGACAACAGTGCCTGAAGTTATTACTGACAAGAGTGCCTGAAGTTATTACTGACAACAGTTCATGAAGTTATTACTGACAACAGTGCCTAAAGTTATTACTGACAACAGTACCTGAAGTTATTACTGCCAACAGTGCCTGAAGTTATTACTGACAACAGTACCCTAAAGTTATTACTGACAACAGTACCTGAAGTTATTACTGCCAACAGTGCCTGAAGTTATTACTGACAACAGTACCCTGAAGTTATTACTGACAACAGTACCCTGAAGTTATTACTAACAACAGTACCTGAAGTTACTACTGACAACAATACCCTTGAAATTACTACAGACAACAGTACCCTTGAAGTTACTAGTGACAACAGTACCCTCAAGTTACCACAGACAACAGTACCCTGAAGTTACCACAGACAACAGTACCCTGAAGTTACCACAGACAACAGTACCCTGAAGTTACCACAGACAACAGTACCCTGAAGTTACTACAAACAACAGTACCCTGAAGTTACTACAGACAACAGTACTCTGAAGTTACCACAGACAACAGTACCCTGAAGTTACTACAGACAACAGTACCCTGAAGTTACCACAGACAACAGTACCATGAAGTTATCACATACAACAGTACCCTGAAGTTACGACAGACAACAGTACCCTGAAGTTACCACGGACAACAGTGAAGTTATCACAGACAACAGTACCCTGAAGTTACTACAGACAACAGTACCCTGAAGTTACTACAGACAACAGTACTCTGAAGCTACTATAGACAACAGTTCCCTGAAGTTACTATAGACAACAGTACCCTGAAGTTACCACAGGCAACAGTACCATGAAGTTACCACAGGCAACAGTACCCTGAAGTTACTACAGACAACAGTACCCTGAAGTTACTACAGACAACAGTACCCTGAAGTTACTACAGACAACAGTACCCTGAAGTTACCACAGGCAACAGTACCATGAAGTTACCACAGACAACAGTACCCTGAAGTTACTACAGACAACAGTACCCTGAAGTTACTACAGACAACAGTACCCTGAAGTTACCACAGACAACAGTACCCTGAAGTTACCACAGACACCAGTACCCTGACGTTACCACAGACAACAGTACCCTGAAGTTACGACAGACAACAGTACCCTGAAGTTACTGTAGACAACAGTACCCTGAAGTTACTACAGACAACAGTACCCTGAAGTTACCACAGACAACAGTACCATGAAGTTATCACATACAACAGTACCCTGAAGTTACGACAGACAACAGTACCCTGAAGTTACCACGGACAACAGTGAAGTTACCACAGACAACAGTACTCTGAAGCTACTATAGAAAACAGTTCCCTGAAGTTACTATAGACAACAGTACCCTGAAGTTACCACAGACAACAGTACCCTGAAGTTACCACAGACAACAGTACACTGAAGTTACCACAGACAACAGTACCCTGAAGTTACCACAGAGGACAGTATCCTGAAGTTACCACAGGCAACAGTACCAGGAAGTTACCACAGACAACAGTACCATGAAGTTACTACAGACAACAGTACCCTGAAGTTACTACAGACAATAGGACCCTGAAGTTACCACAGACAACAGTACCATGAAGTTATCACATACAACAGTACCTTGAAGTTACGACAGACAACAGTACCCTGAAGTTACCACGGACAACAGTGAAGTTACCACAGACAACAGTACCCTGAAGTTACTACAGACAACAGTACCCTGAAGTTACTACAGACAACAGTACTCTGAAGCTATTATAGACAACAGTTCCCTGAAGTTACTATAGACAACAGTACCCTGAAGTTACCACAGACAACAGTACCCTGAAGTTACCACAGACAACAGTACCCTGAAGTTACTACAGACAACAGTACACTGAAGTTACCACAGACAACAGTATTCTGAAGTTACCACAGACGACAGTGCCCTGAAGTTACCACAGGCAACAGTACCATGAAGTTACCACAGACAACAGTACCCTGAAGTTACTACAGACAACAGTACCCTGAAGTTACTACAGACAACAGTACCCTGAAGTTACCACAGACAACAGTGAAGTTACCACAGACAACAGTACCCTGAAGTTGCTACAGACAACAGTACCCTGAAGTTACCACAGACAACAGTACCCTGAAGTTACCACAGACAACAGTACCCTGAAGTTACTATAGACAACAGTACCCTGAAGTTACTACAGACAACAGTACTCTGAAGTTACTATAGACAACAGTACCCTGAAGTTACCACAGACAACAGTACCCTGAAGTTTCCACAGACAACAGTACCTTGAAGTTACTACAGACAACAGTACTCTGAAGTTACCACAGACAACAGTACCCTGAAGTTACTACAGACAACAGTACCCTGAAGTTACTACAGATAACATTAACCTGAACTTACCACAGACAACAGTAACCTGAAGTTACCACAGACAACAGTACAATGAAGTTACTACAGACAACAGTACCCTGAAGTTACCACAGACAACAGTACCCTGAAGTTGCTACATACAACGGTACCCTGAAGTTACCACAGACAACAGTGCCCTGAAGTTATTACAGACAACAGTACCCTGAAGTTACCACAGACAACAGTACCCTGAAGTTACCACAGACAACAGTACCATGAAGTTACCACAGACACCAGTACCCTGAAGTTACCACAGACAACAGTACCCTGAAGTTACCACAGACAACAGTACCCTGAAGTTACCACAGACAACAGTACCATGAAGTTACAGTCGTCTACTGCTCACTGTTTTGAGTAACTCCCATTTTTTATATATCAGGAACGACCAGCCTAGCGATAGCTCAGGACCTCCAAGAGAAATTTTGCAAGGCGGAAAAAGACTGCTTTGAGGCCCCTGGGAGCAGGCTGAGGCCCCTGGGGCCGCCTGGGGTCCCTGGGGGCCGGCTGGGGTCCTTGGGGGCAGGCTGAAGCCTTTAGGTCCGGCTGGGGTCCAAACTCTAAGTGAATATATGAAAAAAATAAAAATAAAACGTCTATGGCTATGGGGCCCCTTCAGTGGCCGGGCCCCGGACCAATGTACCGGCTGAACCCCTCCTCTCATAGGCCCTGCACAGTAAG
>WNWK01027716.1:0-15000 GCA_009830355.1 Cherax destructor | reverse complement strand
CACACTCAGTCACAATCACACACTCACACACACACACACACACACACACACACGCCCCGATGGCATGGTGGCTAGCGCTCTTGCTTCACGCATGGAGGGCCCGGGTTCAATTCCCGGCGGGGCCGAAACATTTCGAAGTGTTTCGTTACACACACACACACACAGACTCATGGAACTCCGTGTTCATCAAGAACTGCAAGAAACCCCTATCACGTGCTTTTAACACCTTACGGAGGAGGATGGACACGGGTCGTCACAGTTACTATAAACAAAAGACATAGCCCCACTCCACAAAGGCGGCAGTAAAGCAATAGCAAAGAACTACAGACCAATAGCGCTAACGTCCCATATCATAAAAATCTTTGAAAGGGTTCTAAGAAGCAAGATCGCCACTCATCTAGATACACATCAGTTTCTCAACCCAGGACAACATGGGTTTAGAGCAGGTCTCTCCAGCCTGTCCCAACTACTGGACCACTATGACAAGGTTCTGGATGCTCTAGAAGACAGAGTGCAGATGTAGTATACACAGACTCTGCAAAAGCCTTTGACAAGTGTGACCATGGTGTAATAGCGCACAAAATGTGTGATAAAGGAATAACAGGAAAAGTTGGTAGATGGATCTATAATTTCCTAACAAATAGAACACAGAGTAAACAGAGTAAAGTCTGAGGCGGCTACTGTGAAAAGCTATGTTCCACAAGGCACAGTACTCGCTCCCATCCTGTTCCTTGTCCTAATATCTGACATAGACAATATGTAAGTCACAGCACCGTGTCTTCCTTTGCAGATGACACTCGAATTTGCATGACAGTGTCCACCATTGAAGACACTGCAAGACTCCAGGTGGACATCAACCAAACCTTTAAATGGGCCGCAGAAAACAATATGAAATTCAATGAGGAGAAATTTCAACTACTCTGATATAGAAAACGTGAGGAAATTAAAACTATATTCGAGTATAAAACAAATTCCAACCACACACTAGAGCGAAAAACTAATGTAAAAGACCTGAGAGTGATAATGTCAGAGGATCTCACATTCAAAGACCACAACATGGTATCACTCGCATCTGCAGGAAACATGACAGGATGGATAATGAGAACCTTCAAAACTACGGATGCCAAGCCCATGATGACACTCTTCAGGTCGCTTGTTCTATCTAGGCTGGAATATTGCTGCACACTAATAGCACCTTCTAAGGCAGGTGAAATTGCTGATCTATAATATGTACAGAGAACCTTCACGGCACACATAACTGTGATAAAACACCTCAATTACTGGGAACGCTTGAAGTTCCTCAACCTGTACTCCCAAGAACGCAGGCGGGAGAGATACATGATTATATACACTTGGAAAATCCTAGAGGAATTAGTACCAAACTTGCACACGAAAATCACTTCATATGGAAGCAAAAGACTCGGCAGACGATGCAACATCCCCCCAATGAAAAGCAGGGGTGCCACTAGCACGAGAAGAGACAACACAATAAGTGTCAGGGGCCCAAGATTGTTCAACTGCCTCCCAGCATACATAAGGGGGATTACCAATAGACCCCTGGCTATCTTCAAGAAGGTGCTGGACAGGAACCTAAAGTCAGTACCTGACCAGCCGGGCTGTGGTTCGTACGTCGAGTTGTGTGCGGCCAACAGTAACAGCTTGCAGTATGAAGTACACAGTACCACTTGCAACATGAAATGCACAGTACCACTTGCAACATGAAATGCACAGTACCACTTGCAACATGAAGTGCACAGTACCACTTGCAACATGAAGTGCACAGTACCACTTGCAACATGAAGTGCACAGTACCACTTGCAACATGAAGTGCACAGTACCACTTGCAACATGAAGTGCACAGTACCACTTGCAACATGAGCAACACACTACTGCTCAGGACGACATAATTAGAACGGGGCTGAGTGAAAGCTTTCAGAGCCGCGATAATAACCCTAGTTTCACCCTTTCATTAAGGTTAACTAAAATGTTTTGCTGAATATGTCGTGGATAGTACCAGCGGTGGATAGTGCCAGCGGTGGATAGTGTCAGCGATGGTTAGTGCCAGTGGTGTATAGTGCCAGCGGTGGATAGTTCCAGCGGTGGATAGCACCATTGATGGATAGTGCCGGAGGTGGATAACACCATTGATGGATAGTGCCGGAGGTGGATAGTGCCAGTGGTGGATAGTACCAGCGATGCATTGTGCCAGTGGTGGATAGTGCCAGCTGTGCATAGTGCCAGTGGTGGATAGAACCGGCGATGGATAGTGCCAGCTGTGGATAGTGCCAGTGGTGGATGCTGCAGTGGTGGATACTGCAGTGGTGAATAGTGCCAGAGGTGGATAGTGCCAGTGGTGAATAGTCCCAGTGGTGAATAGTGCCAGTGGTGGATAGTGTCAGCGGTGAATAGTGCCAACCAATGGTGGATAGTGCCAGCGATGGATAGTGTCATGTTACAAAATGGCACGATATCTATTAGAAATAGACATCTCCAGTGAACACTAGAAAGGAATGCCCTTCTAGCATCCAGCCTGTTACTGGGCTTTTGCAACAAAGTCAGTATCCTGGTCCAGTTATCCGACATATTATCAATATCACCATTGGATCCCAACTGAGAGGATACTAACCAAAGAAATATATTTAAAATGTTTATTATCAAAGTGAGAAAATCTAGGGTAGCAAAGTAAATCAAATATAAATATGTTAAAGATATTAATTAGGAGGTTAGCTCCTACACTTCTCTCATTAACAATATCATTGTGCTGAAGGCACATATAACTGGTTCTTATATACCATCTGGTATAATGTCAGCAATTACTAATAGATATACAAATGTGTATATGTGTGTATGTGTGTGTATGCGAGTGCTCCAGGTGACTCGACTCAACCAGTGTCAGACTGAACGTCTTCTCATAAGCTAGCTTCTCTAACACACTGACAATCAGAACAGCTTGAATGAACAGAAAAAATAACCAATTCGCAGAACAGCAATATAACAAGCAACAGCAACACAGCGTCAGGAACCAGGAGATAGAATAACGACCCTAACTGGGGACCATCAACAGATCCTCCATAATAGTCACAAAACTCACTTATTACTGAATCTAGGTTCAGCATAACCAAAATCCCCGACTGTGGCGGTGCACAGATGCCTCAACGAATTAGGTCAAGAGCTATAGCTAGAGACCTGAGTTATCTCAGAGTGTCAGAGTGACACACAACACAGTAAAACGTCGAAAATCACTAAGTCTAGACTATTGTCTGTGAACAGAGTTACACAGAGTCCTGAGAAGTATGTGTCGTCTCACCACCGAACACATACTCTACCAAACAGAGTCTAAATGACGAGACAACAAGCAGAGACAAGAGCGAGGTGTTGACTCAACGAGGGTCAGTAGCGTAGAGAGGAGGAGGAAGGAGAACCAGTCTCCCACCTCAGGTGTGGACACGCCACCGACTGACTGCCCAGCAAGAGGCCGGCAGTATAACAAGCGAAGTGTCGTAAGTGGTAGTTTGCCAACTCCAGGGCAGCTACAACACACTTGAGCACAATATGTAATGTTACATCCTACCTACTAAAATAGCTAAGTCAAATAATAATATAAAGCAAGATATTAACGATTAAGCTATTATCAAAAATATCAGCAATATAAAATTATAATAAAAGGAAAATATACATCATAAATCATATAAACATGTATATACATTGTGGCCCAATTCTGGGGTCGCAATATGCCAGCAGTGGATAGTGCCAGTTGTGGATGGTGCCAGTGGTGGATAGTGACAGTTGTGGGTAGTGACAGTGGTGGATAGAGCCAGTGATGGATAGTGCCAGTGATGGATAGTGCCAGTGGTGGATAGTGACAGTGGTGGGTAGTGACAGTGGTGGATAGAGCCAATGGTAGATGGTGCCAGTGGTGGATAGTGTCAGTGGTGGATGGTGCCAGTGGTGGATAGTGCCAGCGATGGACTGTGCCAGTGGTGGATAGTGTCAGCGGTGGATAATGCCAGTGGTGGATAGTGACAATGGTTGATAGTGTCGGTGCTGAATAGTGCCAGCGGTGGATAATGCCCGTGGTGAACAGTGCCAGCGGTGGTTAGTGCCAGTGGTGGATAGTGCCAGCGATGGATGGTGACAGTGGTGGATGGTGACAGTAGTGAATAGTGATAGTGGTGGATAGTGCCAGTGGTAGATAGTGCCAGTGGTGGATAGTGATGGTGGATAGTGACAGTGATGGATAGTGACAGTGGTGGATAGTGCCACCGGTGGTTGGTGACAGTGGTGGATGGTGACAGTAGTGATAGTGGTGGATAGTGCCAGTGGTAGATAGTGCCAGTGGTGGATAGTGATAGTGGTGGATGACAGTGGTGAACAGTGCCAATGGTGAGTGGTGCTCCCTCACCTTCACTAGCTTCCCCTCTCTCTCTCTGTCACCCCCATCCCCGTACCCACCCCCTCCACTGCTCACCCCCTCCCCCTGCTCATCTCCCCCCTCCCCGCGCACGTCTTCATCCCCAGATCTAAGCAGCAGAACGTCTTCCTTTCGGTCCTACTAGATACTTTGTCAGGTGCATCACGTCAGGTTACTGGACACTCCGGAAGAAGCTGCTGTACACCACTATATACCAGAGGCAGAGACTATCAGAATGTTAGTAAGTTTAATTAGGCACAGCTATACATAAGTACAATTAATATTCATAGTGTAAATTGTCTAGTGCGGAGAATTACCTTCAATTTGGAAAGGGGAGGGGGGGTAACTCCTAGCCTCCTCAGCCCTCTGAGGGGCCTAGCCCCCTCGGAAGGGGCTAGTGAACTCTTCCACTTCCTTGTTCTCATGACAGCTAGCAAACACAAGGTAGGAGTATAATGACTCAGCCCACATCTTGATCAACAAGAAACAGCCCTCTTGTGTTAATGTGTTGCAATCGCTTGCAATAAATACCTATGAGCCTAGGTCAGCAGTTAGTGCCTGGAGAGGCTTGTGCGTAGCTGGGCGGGGTTAGATTGTTTCAAGGAACCAGGGTAAACGTGTGTCTCAGGACACCACGACGTGGACAGTACCCGCCGTGTAACAAAGTGGCCACGCGTTCATAGACTCTTAATCAGACAATCTCTAGAACACTAGGAAAGTTAATCTAGTGCAAAATACAAGTGACGTAATCCTCGGTAAATTCACGATAACGTGTTTAATGTGTTCTGCGGTGTGCACTCAAGTATAATCGAACATTGGGGAAACCTTCTCCCTACCGTGGACTATACGAATGGTGGTGGTGAAAAGTGACTGTACCAACGCGTTGCGAGTGATAGGACATTACTGCGACGTATCTGGGGACAACAGCCTACTCATGTCTTCATTTTCGGATCATGTTGGGTCATTTACAACACCCAGGTAAGTCCAGTCAAACTCATGTCAGCTAGTGTTAGCTGCAGCTAATATGTAGATATGGGATTTGATTGGGGTTACCAATAGACCTTGTGATCTACGGGCGATTCGCCCAACAAACGTGAGTAGCCTATCACATTTAAAGGTAAATGTGAAAATACTTGACATATACGCTCCTTTGGGTCAAAGTTAACCAAGTTACTCCATCCACAACCCCTGTGGACAGAACTGCAGCAACCCTGAAGGCGAATCCAGGGAAAGGCTGCTGGAATTCGTGCTGGTAAAAGATAAGTACAGCTCTTTGTTATGTTTCATACAAGAAAGTGTACTTTTCTAACCAGTTCATCCACACTTGGATGACCCCCCAAAAAAAAAAAAGTCTAAATGCTTGATCATAATTACTCAGCCCAATCTGGCATCAGGAGAAACTCACACACAGTCTCCTTAAATTTCCCCCACTCAAAACTCGTAATAATACGTGGAAATACAAAGAGGAAATACTATAGAACTGTTTTCATCATGCCGTCCAACACCATCACTCATAACCAAGACAGCTTCCTGAACCAGGTATACCGCCACCAACAACCATCAACCACTATCACTACTAGTACTACTACTACTAGAAGCACTGCTCAACACGGCACTTGGGCAACATTTTGGAATCTATTCTGGAAACATTTCGCCACCCAGTGGCTTCTTCGGTCCAACACACAGAAGAATGATGGAGGATGTATTGGACTAAAGAAGACACTGACTGCCGAAACGTTTCCAGAATAAGGATTCCCAAATGTTGCCCAAGTGTCTCAGTGATTAACTTGTCTCAGTGACCAACTTGTCTCAGTGATCAACTTGTCTCAGTGATCAACTTGTCTCAGTGATCAACTTGTCTCAGTGATCAACTTGTCTCAGTGATCAACTTGCACCGCAGTAGGTCCACTGGTTCATTAGTGTGAGCCAGTGGACTTACTGTGGTACATCTCAAACACTTGCTTATTGCCTCTGTTAACACTTGGCCAGATTCCTCCCTCCTGCCTGTAAACTGTGCTACCGCCAGCTATCGTCTGCCACACTTGAGAAAGTCTGTTGTCCAGGTGATACGTTGTCTTGATAAAGTGTCCAGTCGTTGCTTGTGTCTTCAGCAAGCACTCAGGTGTCCTTGTCAGCAAAAATCTGAAGCCATGACAGCAGTACTTAAATGTTCTTCAATAAGGTCTGATAGATTCCCTGGATCTGTATTGTCAGCATATTTCAAATACTTACTAGCCATAACGTTGCGCATTCACCGTTATTTCAGTATCAGGAAGTACAAGGGACAGAAGTCGAAGAGTTATTCTACAGGTAAAGCCTCAGATTATACGCTCAGTTCAGGTCTCCATAACAGCGGATGGATAATATAATAACAATATAATAATATCTTTATTTACTACAAGTACATGTACAAGGTATACAGGCCTAGCTGACATCAATGACATACTACTATATAGAAAGCCGCTTGTTATGCTGAGCATTTCGGGCAAATTAGGTCAGTTTTGTCCCAGGATGCGACCCACACCAGTCGATTAACACTCAGGTACCCATTTTACTGATTTGTGAACATAGACAACCGATGTAAAGAAACACGCCCGATGTTTCCACCCCTTCGCCGGGAATCGAACCCGGACCCTCACCGTGTGAATCGACAGCTTTTGCCACCAGGCCACGGGTCACGGCATATAAACACACTGAAGAACATACAAGTTTACAAAATTTAGTCCACTTTATAAAGAACTTTACTGACGAAGATAGACTGAGAGCCCTGAACCTGCACTCTACTGAAAGACATTAGAAATATGATAAGAAGGATAACAAGATTATTTTAGCATGATACGTGTTTGTACAAAGGAGTATAACAACTTGGTGTACCTGCCAAAAGCCCCTTTATATGCAGAGCATTTCGGGCAAACTTAAGACCAACTTAACATTAATAAGGCAATAACATTGCTGTAATTTTGTACATATGGTCATTAGGTGAGTTTACAATGAATATAATATAACTGAATATTCTATTAGTTCATAGAGATTTTTGTTACATTATATCTATGGATCCTGTTGCAACTGTCAAGGAATCGCTTCAGGTCGGCATTTATATTAGAATTAACTGTTCTGTAAATGTAGGTTGCACAGTAGTACGAGTGAATGTTTTGTATAGTGAGCTGGTTTAGGTCTTTGAAGAAGGGGGGGAGGGGGTGTTGTCTAGCAGTGGATTGTGGGATCATTCTCACTGCAGCTTTTTGCTGGGTTATTATTGGCTTTAAGTGATTTGTCGTTGTGGAATCCCAGGCACAAATAACATAGGTGAGGTATGGGTAGATAAGTGAATAGTATAGTGTAAGTAGTGTTGTTTGTGGTACATAGTAACGTATCTTTGAGAAGATGTCAACTGTTTTAGATACCTTTTTTTGTTATGTGTTGCATATGAGTGTTGAATTTCGAGTTGGTGTCAAGATGCAGACTCAGGAATTTTCCCTCATTATGTTTAGCAATAATGATGTTGTTAGTTTAGTTGCACCTCACTTGCTCTACTCTCAAACATAATGTCTTACTGGCCCATGGACCAGTACGACTTTATGGCCCATGGACCAGTACGACTCCTACAGTGCTCCTCTCTGTTCTTGTGACATTTGCCACCAGCAAATATATAGTAAGAATACGTAATAGGGTAGGGGAAAGAGTGATTTACACACTTTGCCCAGAATAATACACACACAACCCGCACATAGAAGAGAGAAGCTTGTGTGACTTTGTAAATGGTCCAAGTCGGACCGAAACGTCGTCGTAAGCTCCTCTCTTCTATGTGCGGGTTGTGTGTGTATTGTTCCAGTCACGGTATTGTGCCTTTTTTGTTATTTGCCCAGAATTTCTCTGATGTTGTAAATTCTCTGTCTGTATTTTGCCACGTTAACAGTATGGCCATCCGCCAGACCATACGGTTTAGAGCGCGGGGGCTTATGAGGGATTTGGTGCTAGCTTATCTCAATGAAGAACACGAGACACAGCGTCCGCCGCCGTTCATTCTGCCAGGTTTGCAAACCGCGACGTCATAGGCGACATACACACGCAGCGACCAATCATATCGCCAGGACGCTTCCCGCGAAAACTTCCGCGGCACGCCACTGACTAGAAAGCAATGACGTCACGGACTTGAGCGCGAAGGCTAAACCATGATTGGAAGGACAGCCATGACGTCACGGAGGGAGAAAGAGACTAGCCCGTGATTGGTGGAGTGGTGGTGGTGGCAGCAGGGAATCAATATCCGCCTACTACGCTTGCTCTGCCATGGTCCACGCTAACCTTCCCTGCTCTCCTCTCTTCTCCATTGTTCAATATGTGAACTCGGACAGACACGAGAGATTGAAAGATGGACAAAAATTAGAGAGAAAGGCACTGGGCCAAACATCTGAACGTCGTGTTTTAAGTTAGGAGGAAGGTCAGTGATGGAACACTCTGACTATATTGGCTTGTCATAGCTTCACTTCTAGATAATTACCTATATAAAGTCATTGCAAAAGTTGAAACTTGTGCATGAGGCAGTTATAAACACTTACTTATTAATTACTTATTTAATTAATTGCATATTTAATTACCTACCCAATCATTCGTGTATTGTTCCAGCCAAGGTACGTATTGTGCCTTTGTGTCACTTCCTAAATCATTTTACTTACTTCACTTATTCAATGATTTTCTGACTCACTCACTCACCTACCCACTTACTTATTTACTTATTAACTTATTCACTTATTTGTTCACTAACTTATTTACTTACTCATTCATTCACTCTTTATTTACACATTCACTCGTTTGTTTTTGGTCTCAGATCATAACGTTGAGGAGCCATGGATGTATTCCTGGGGGAGCCATGGATGTATTCCTGGGGGAGCCATGGATGTATTCCTGGGGGAGCCATGGATGTATTCCTGGGGGAGCCATGGATGTATTCCTGGGGGAGCCATGGATGTATTCCTGGGGGAGCCATGGATGTATTCCTGGGGGAGCCATGGATGTATTCCTGGGGGAGCCATGGATGTATTCCTGGGGAGCCATGGATGTATTCCTGGGGAGCCATGGATGTATTCCTGGGGAGCCATGGATGTATTCCTGGGGGAGCCATAGATGTATTCCTGGGGGAGCCATGGATGTATTCCTGGGGGAGCCATGGATGTATTCCTGGGGGAGCCATGGATGTATTCCTGGGGGAGCCATGGATGTATTCCTGGGGTTGTACTGTTGTAACTTTGCTGTAGCTGTGATGTAGTCGTTGTACAAAACATGTAGCATTGTGGTCCTGATGTACCAGCGGGAGTGTCGAGGCACAGCTCCTGGCACCTGCCTCAGCTGAGGAGGAAGGTCTGGGGGAAGGGGGGAACCGTAAAACACACACACACACAAACACGTAATAAAGTGGTACAAGAAAAGGAACAAAGAATAAAATAAAGACAGTGTTTTGATAAATAGCAGTTAATAAGTGGTGGCTGTGTTACGGACCTCAGGAACAGTTCCTTATAACAACTCTTTATACATGTTAAAAGACTGCTGCATCTGTGATAACTGTGTGGAAGACATGAATGAAGCTCCTCTCTACCCCTGCGTAGGTCTGTTTGGTGACTTAATCTTACGTCTCTCCACTTCATGAGATGACTGTGAGAACTGTGATGAATCACACACACGTTATTGGGGTTATCTTTGGTGCAGGTGTGCTTGTGTAGATACCATGAGTACACCGACTGCAGAAACCGCTAGTGCTATGGTCTAGTTAGTGACTGCATCTGTGAATGCTTGTAGAATTCTGTCCTTCCTGGCAGGTCATTTACTAATGTTAACGTTAGTAAAGTTCTTAGTATTGATTCTTAGAGAACTCTAATTATTGATCTTTCCCATCCTGAAACGTCTTCCGTTATTTAGGAATTTCGTGAACACTATAAACATTATACTCTGTATCTTGCATTCTTCTTTACTGAGCTAATTTAATAATCAGTCTCTGGTGAGCTACAATGTCAAATACGATAAAATCTGCAGGATTACCATTCATAGCGCACTTTACGGCAGGCAGCAAAGTGAAGCTCTCAGGCAAATGACGCTAAAATATTCGATATAAAAACGAAACACTGGCTAAATGAGAGCATAAAGTTCGCAAAAGGTGCACTAACATGATCAATCTTTTGTTAAACCTCTTTTTTTATTATTATTTTCGCCGTTGTTCGGGCTATAAGCTATATCCTACCTCCACTCAGTTTAAAGCACAGTCCTACATTATAGTACCCTACTACTGACTTGCATTCGCGACAGTCAACTAACACCCTTCTCTTCTTCAGGATACGTGCAATTTGCTTAGAGGTTGCGTCTCCTTCCGAAAACTAACACCCCAGGTGCCTATTTATACTAGGTTAACAAGAAGAGCAAACATAACAACAGCAGCCAGTGTCTCCACCCACCACACGACTCATGTTGTGTCCACCGGTCTGTGAGCCAGAGGCGCCACCACTCAGCGATGAGCCACTTGGATTTAATGTATCCCGTACCTAATGCAGTGACACCGTGACTAAATTACTACAGTGATGCAGGGTTTCAATACTGAGACAGCTGGCTTCCAGAGTGTAACTTGTGGGCTTACTCAGGCGCTGCTTGTGACCGCAACACCGATTTTTTAAACACTAGGTTGAGAGATTACCTTTATTAGAACGACATGGTGGATTCCGGCACATGCAGATATCACAAGTTTTCATTTATGTTTAACCTCTGGAAATGAGGCTGCCTCTATACCCCTCATCTGCGAGCAACCTCATGTTATGAAGATACGCTTATTTCAGTCATCATGATCCACCCTGGAGGTGACCCGAGGCTCAGTTGATCTGCTGTGCAGGTGACCCGAGGCTCAGTTGATCTGCTGTGCAGGTGACCCGAGGCTCAGTTGATCTGCTGTGCAGGTGACCCGAGGATCAGTTGATCTGCTGTGCAGGTGACCCGAGGATCAGTTGATCTGCTGTGCAGGTGACCAGAGGCTCAGTTGATCTGCTGTGCAGGTGACCCGAGGCTCAATTGATCTGCTGTGCAGGTGACCCGATGATCAGTTGATCTGCTGTGCATGTGACCCGATGATCAGTTGATCTGCTGTGAAGGTTACCCGAGGCTCAGTTGATCTGCTGTGCAGGTGACCCGAGGATCAGTTGATCTGCTGTGCAGGTGACCCGAGGATCAGTTGATCTGCTGTGCAGGTGACCAGATGATCAGTTGATCTGCTGTGAAGGTTACCCGAGGATCAGTTGATCTGCTGTGCAGGTGACCCGAGGATCGGTTGATCTGCTGTGCAGGTGACCCGATGATCAGTTGATCTGCTGTGCATGTGACCCGATGATCAGTTGATCTGCTGTGAAGGTTACCCGAGGATCAGTTGATCTGCTCTGAAGGTTACCCGAGGATCAGTTGATCTGCTGTGCACGTGACCCGAGGCTCAGTTGATCTGCTGTGCAGGTGACCCGAGGCTCAGTTGATCTGCTGTGCAGGTGACCCGATGATCAGTTGATCTGCTGTGCATGTGACCCGATGATCAGTTGATCTGCTGTGAAGGTTACCCGAGGATCAGTTGATCTGCTGTGAAGGTTACCCGAGGATCAGTTGATCTGCTGTGCAGGTGACCCGAGGCTCAGTTGATCTACTGTGCAGGTGACCCGAGGCTCAGTTGATCTGCTGTGCAGGTGACCCGAGGCTCAGTTGATCTGCTGTGAAGGTTACCCGAGGAACAGTTGATCTGCTGTGCAGGTGACCCGAGGATCAGTTGATCTGCTGTGCAGGTGACCCTAGGATCAGTTGATCTGCTGTGCAGGTGACCCGAGGATCAGTTGATCTGCTGTGAAGGTGACCCGAGGATCGGTTGATCTGCTGTGCAGGTGACCCGAGGATCGGTTGATCTGATGTGCAGGTGACCCGAGGATCAGTTGATCTGCTGTGAAGGTTACCCGAGGATCAGTTGATCTGCTGTGCAGGTTACCCGATGATCAGTTGATCTGCTGTGCAGCTGACCCGAGGATCAGTTGATCTGCTGTGAAGGTTACTCGAGGATCAGTTGATCTGCTGTGAAGGTTACCCGAGGATCATTTGATCTGCTGTGCAGGTTACCCGAGGATCAGTTGATCTGCTGTGCAGGTGACCCGAGGATCAGTTGATCTGCTGTGCAGGTGACCCGAGGATCAGTTGATCTGTTGTGCAGGTGACCCGAGGATCGGTTGATCTGCTGTGCAGGTGACCCGATGATCAGTTGATCTGCTGTGCAGGTGACCCGATGATCAGTTGATCTGCTGTGCAGGTGACCCGATGATCAGTTGATCTGCTGTGAAGGTTACCCGAGGATCAGTTGATCTGCTGTGCAGGTGAACCGAGGCTCAGTTGATCTGCTGTGCAGGTGACCCGAGGCTCAGTTGATCTGCTGTGAAGGTTACCCGAGGATCAGTTGATCTGCTGTGCAGGTGACCCGAGGATCGGTTTATCTGCTGTGAAGGTTACCAGAGGATCAGTTGATCTGCTGTGCAGGTGACCCGATGATCAGTTGATCTGCTGTGCAGGTGACCCGAGGCTCAGTTGATCTGCTGTGAAGGTTACCAGAGGATCAGTTGATCTGCTGTGAAGGTTACCAGAGGATCAGTTGATCTGCTGTGCAGGTGACCCGAGGCTCAGTTGATCTGCTGTGCAGGTGACCCGAGGCTCAGTTGATCTGCTGTGAAGGTTACCAGAGGATCAGTTGATCTGCTGTGTAGGTGACCCGAGGCTCAGTTGATCTGCTGTGCAGGTGACCCGAGGCTCAGTTGATCTGCTGTGAAGGTTACCCGAGGCTCAGTTGATCTGCTGTGCAGGTGACCCAATGATCAGTTGATCTACTGTGTATGTGACCCGAGGATCAGTTGATCTGCTGTGCATGTGACCCGATGATCAGTTGATCTGCTATGAAGTTTACTCGAGGATCAGTTGATCTGCTGTGAAGGTTACCCGAGGATCAGTTGATCTGCTGTGCAGGTGACCCGAGGATCGGTTGATCTGCTGTGAAGGTGACCCGAGGATCAGTTGATCTGCTGTGAAGGTTACCCGAGGATCAGTTGATCTGCTGTGCAGGTGACCCGATGATCAGTTGATCTGCTGTGCAGGTGACCCGAGGATCAGTTGATCTGCTGTGAAGGTTACCCGAGGATCAGTTGATCTGCTGTGCATGTGAACCGAGGCTCAGTTGATCTGCTGTGCAGGTGACCCGAGGATCAGTTGATCTGCTGTGAAGGTGACCCGATGATCAGTTGATCTGCTGTGCAGGTGACCCGAGGATCAGTTGATCTGCTGTGCAGGTTACCCGAGGATCAGTTGATCTGCTGTGCAGGTGACCCGAGGCTCAGTTGATCTGCTGTGAAGGTTACCAGAGGATCAGTTGATCTGCTGTGCAGGTGAACCGAGGCTCAGTTGATCTGCTGTGCAGGTGACCAGAGGCTCAGTTGATCTGCTGTGAAGGTTACCCGAGGATCAGTTGATCTGCTGTGCAGGTGACCCGATGATCGGTTGATCTGCTGTGAAGGTTACCAGATGATCAGTTGATCTGCTGTGCAGGTGACCCGATGATCAGTTGATCTGCTGTGCAGGTGACCCGAGGCTCAGTTGATCTGCTGTGAAGGTTACCAGAGGATCAGTTGATCTGCTGTGAAGGTTACCAGAGGATCAGATGATCTGCTGTGTGTAGACAGCCTGACTGTCTGCATAGACAGCCCATGCTGTCTGCCAGCTGAGTTCATATTTCGTGCCATGCTAGTTTCCATAGTATTCCGCCAGAGGGCAAGCCTGGTCGTGTCTGCAAATCTCAGCATCCAGACACAGGTACATGCAGGATTCAGGCCGAAATTTGTCTAATTCTCCGAGAAATGGCGTCACTGACTTCACGCCACAGCGTCCCATGCTGTTTCTCAGTCACGTGCTCAGCCTTGCCAGCATGTTCTGCTGTTGTTGTTCAGCTCAGCACTGCTATTTCAGCACTTCAGAGGTGAGTTAGTGGTGATTTCAGCGTCTAGTGTGGGTGTCTCCCTCGTGTATGGGTAGGGTGAGAGTAGGAAGCGGCCGGGCTCCTCACCTCTCACCCAGACACTCAAGCTCGCCCTAGTGTACGCCGCCACACACCATACACCACTCACTGCCCACTCCCTCTATGCTGTTTTTTGTGAATTTCCTTGTGAATTCTTGCCAGAACTGTGTATCCGAGTGTCGAGGCCACTCGAAGCCACGTGTGACCACGTGTGGGTCTGCGCCTACATCAACCCATGACGTCACCACCATGCTGCTGACGTCACGATGCTGCCGACTCCACGACGTCACTCCACTGATGTCACTTCGCGATGTCACCCCATGACATCCATCATCATGTCACTCCAGAACGTCACCTCGCGACGTCACCCACGATGTTGCCTGACGTTCCTCGCGACGTCTGCTGACATCACTCGCGATGTCACGCCTGATATCACCCATATGATGTCCCGAGTGCTGTAGTTTCACCGTGTGCATTTTATTTTCATTATTTTCGAGAAGTTTGAGAGAAGATAAGTCGAGTGTTCATTAATTAA
>WNWK01027715.1:0-26037 GCA_009830355.1 Cherax destructor | reverse complement strand
TGTTGAGTGTGGTTTGGTCATTTAGGAGAGAATGGATCAAAGTAGAATGACTTTGGAGAGCGTATAAATCTGTAGGAAGGAAGGCGGGTAGGGGTCGTCCTAGAAAAGGTTGGAGGGAAGGGCAAAGGGAGGTTTGTGGGCGAGGGCTTGGACTTCAGCAAGCATGCATGTGTGCTAGATAGAGTGAATGGAGACGAATGTTTTGGGACATGACGATCTGTTGGAGTGTGTGAGCAGGCAACATTGTGTGAAGGGATTCAGGGAAACCAGTTAATTGGATTTAGTTTGGACTGAGTCCGGAAATGGGAAGTACAATGCCTGCACTTTTTATACATTTATAATGAAGGATGAGGTTAACCATAGAATTGATGAAGGAAAAAAGGTGAGTGGTGCATTGAGGTATCTGTGGAAACAAAAAACGTTATCCATGGAGGCAAAGAAGGGAATGTACGAAAGTATAGTGGTACCAACACTCTTATATGGGTGTGAAGCATGGGTTGCAAATGCTGCAGCGAGGAGGAGGCTGGAGGCAGTGGAGATGTCCTGTCTAAAGGCAATGTGTGGTGTGAATATTATGCAGAAGATTCGGAATGTAGAAATTAGAAGGTGTGGAGTTACTAAAAGTATTTGTCAGAGGGCTGAAGAGGGGTTGTTGAGGTGGTTTGGTCATTTAGAGAGAATGGATCAAAATAGAATGACTTGGAGAGCGTATAAATCTGTAGGGGAAGGAAGGCGGGGTAGGGGTCGTCCTAGAAAAGGTTAGAGGGAAGGGTTAAAGGAGGTATTGTGGGCGAGGGGCTTGGACTTTCAGCAAGCATGTGTGAGCGTGTTAGATAGTGAATGGAGACGAATGGTTTTTGGGACATGACGATCTGTTGGAGTGTGAGCAGGGTAACATTTTGTGAAGGGATTGAGGGAAACCAGTTAATTGATTTAGTTGGACTTGAGTCCTGGAAATGGGAAGTACAATGCCTGCACTTTAAAGGAGGGGTCTGGGATAGTGACAGCTGGGAGGGACAATTCTCAGCTGTCGTATCTGAGCTCCTCTGCAAAACAGTGATTATGTATGAGTGTGATGAAAGTGTTGAATGATGATGAAAGTATTTTCTTTTTGGGGATTTTCTTTCTTTTTGGGTTACCCTGCCTCGGTGGGAGACGGCCGACTTGTTGAAAAAAAAAAAAATGTATGTGTAGTGAGACCTAAGTGTAAGTAGAAGTAGCAAGATGTACCTGAAATCTTGCATGTTTATGAGACAGAAAAAAGACACCAGCAATCCTACCATCATGTAAAACAAATACAGGCTTTCGATTTACACTCACTTGGCTGGATGGTAGTACCTCCCTGGGTGGTTGCTGTCTACCAGCCTACTACTAAAAAAATTAATTTTTTGTTAATACTCCTGGATGTCTGAAACGGATTAATTGGATTTACATTATTTCTTATGGGGAAAATGGTTTCAGTTTTCGTCGGTCTCTCTGGAACGGATTAAAGATGAAAACCGAGGTTCCACTGTGTTTGCTGTTCGGAGTGACATCTGAACTGCCATATCTGCGTGCCTCTGCAAAGACAGTGATTGTGTGTGAATGATGGTGAAAGTGTTTCTTTTTTGGGTCACCCTGCATCAGTGGGAGACAGTCAGCATGTTAAAAATAATAATAATAATAATAATTAATAATGCTTATTTCAGTGAACCATAAAAAAATAGTTAAATGTGTTAGTACAATAGTAGGTACAAAAGAAAGCCACTAATTATGAAATGCACTTCAGGCAACTAATCATGACTTTTAAGTAGGACTTCTTGTGCAGTTAACTACAATCATAGGTACAGTAAGAAAGGTAGCTAATGACAGTCATTTATGGAAGAATTCCATATTATTTAAACTGGTCTAATGATCTTCAGTGTTGTGAAGTGACTGATTAGAGATGGTGAAGATATATCAAGTTACTTAGATTACAATACAAATAAAATGAGAGAATACATGTTACCAGTTATGTATGGGAGTTGAAGGAAGGAGTTGAAGAGGAAGGACAGAATTGGGAGAAAGCCAGTGTTGTATGACATAGATGCAGCCTATGACTGGATGGAAATAATCATTAATTTGTATCTTTAAAGTAAAAGTACTGTACAATTCTGAACTATTATCTTCATCTAAATAATCCTTATTAATGCTTTTATTCTTTTCATATTACAATACTATAATATTCATTGAATAGTAAATGCTTGGACATCCAGCAGGCGTGTGTGTGTTAGATAGGAGTGGCAGCAAATGGTTTTTGGGATCTGATAGTGTTGGAGTGTGAGCAGGGTAACATTTTGTGAAAGGATTTAGGAAAACCGTTTAGGAGTGGGGATATTTGCAGTATGGAGGGGCATTTAAACTGTAGTATATGCATGCCTCTGGCAAAACAGTGATATAGTGAATGATGTTGAAAGTGTTTCTTTTTTGGGTCACCTTACCTCGGTGGGAGATGGCCAGTGTGTTAAAAAAAAAAGTAGTTTTAAGTAAAAAGTTTATTTTAATTATCAATGCAGTGCTTCGTATTATATGTATTTAATATTTACAGAATATTAGTGCTCATTTACCTTACTGACAAAATGTATCTTGCATCTTAAACAGGAGAGATGTTAAGCAGTTATAATGTATACAGTAGAACGTCATTTAGCACGATAGTTACGTTCCTGAAAAAGTAGTGTTAGATAATTTTGTGTTAAATAATTAAAAGAACTAATGGGAAAAATAGGGTTACGTTCCTTGGAGTCCCCAAAAAGCCAAACAAGTTTTTTTTAGACCAACAGATCTTACAAAAATAAAAGTGAATATGTAATTGTAGTTCATTATCGTGATGTATTATGTTTTTACTGCTTAAGACTACAAATGTAATAGAAATAATAGTATTTACCTTAAATTGTGGGTGCTGGTGTTTGTGGATGATTGTGAAGAGAGTGGAGAGTTATGTTGTGGCCCTACTGGGCTGAGGTGGATAGTAGAAGTTCTTGAACTGAAGTCGATGGTTGAACTGAGTGTCTAACTTTAAGTCAGTCATTCAGTAAGTCAGTCAAGCCATTCAGTAAGTCAGTCAAGCCATTCAGTAAGTCAGTCAAGCGATTCAGTAAGTCAGTCAAGCGATTCAGTAAGTCAGTCAAGTGATTCAGTAAGTCAGTCAAGTGATTCAGTAAGTCAGTCAAGTGATTCAGTAAGTCAGTCAAGTGATTCAGTAAGTCAGTCAAGTGATTCAGTAAGTCAGTCAAGTGATTCAGTAAGTCAGTCAAGTGATTCAGTAAGTCAGTCAAGTGATTCAGTAAGTCAGTCAAGTGATTCAGTAAGTCAGTCAAGTGATTCAGTAAGTCAGTCAAGTGATTCAGTAAGTCAGTCAAGTGATTCAGTAAGTCAGTCAAGTGATTCAGTAAGTCAGTCAAGTGATTCAGTAAGTCAGTCAAGTGATTCAGTAAGTCAGTCAAGTGATTCAGTAAGTCAGTCAAGTGATTCAGTAAGTCAGTCAAGTGATTCAGTAAGTCAGTCAAGTGATTCAGTAAGTCAGTCAAGTGATTCAGTAAGTCAGTCAAGTGATTCAGTAAGTCAGTCAAGTGATTCAGTAAGTCAGTCAAGTGATTCAGTAAGTCAGTCAAGTGATTCAGTAAGTCAGTCAAGTGATTCAGTAAGTCAGTCAAGTGATTCAGTAAGTCAGTCAAGTGATTCAGTAAGTCAGTCAAGTGATTCAGTAAGTCAGTCAAGTGATTCAGTAAGTCAGTCAAGTCATTCAGAAATGTCAGTCAAGTCATTCAGTAAGTCAGTCATTCAGTCAGTCAAGTCAGTCATTCATTCAGTCAGTCAAGTCAGTCATTCATTCAGTCAGTCAAGTCAGTCATTCATTCAGTCAGTCAAGTCAGTCACACAAACTTATGTTTACATCTTTTTATGTGTACAAAGTAACACTTCATTACGGCCACGGGTTATGTCTTGTCTAATATCTTTGTTTTCTTTGTTAATTCAAGATCAAAACACAATTCACTCTCTCTCATTCTTCACAAACACAGCTGGCTTGTAGCCAGGACTTCTTGATGCGTATGAAATACGTACAAATGCTGGGATGGTGGGGTCTGTGGTGGCTGGGTAAGGCGGGTGGTGTCTGCTGAACCACAACAACAAGACTGCTTGTGAGAATGGTTATTTGTTTTTCCTTCACACAAACTGTAAGTAAGTTTATTCAGGTATACACAGATACAGTTACGAAGATTATCATACATAGCAGCATATGTGTCGAGAACCTAGGATAACCCAAAAAAGTCAGGGTGACTTTGTATTTCCATTGACTGACTTTGGGTTATCCTAGGTTCTCTACACATATGCTGCTATGTATGATAATGTATGTAACTGTACTCACCTAATTGTGGTTGCAGGGGTCGAGACTCAGCTCCTGGCCCCGTGTATCTGAATAAACTTACAGTTTGCAGGAAGGAAAAACAAATTCCCTTTTCCTCAAAGCATGAGGATTCTTAGGCAGTAAATAATCATGGGCTTACACTTGAAATCACCTGATGCATTACCGAAAAGGAGCAAGGTGAAGTGATCCTTTGCTGTCTTGAAGCCTGGTGCACTTTTCTCTTGCTGACTGATATAAGTTCGTGTTGGCATTTTCTTCCAGAAAACACTTGTCTCGTCAGCATTAAACACTTGATGTGGCTCATAGCCACCCTTAGTAGGACCCCCACTGACTCAATGGTTTAACCCACCGTGGGGGACCGCGCGCTCAAAAATTTTTCCCCTCCTGATGAACCGTGTAATATCATCTTTACGTCGTGTAAGATGATAATGTGTCGCAAATCTTAAATCGTGCAATACCCATAACGTGCAACATAATCTCGTGCTAAATGACGTTCTACTGTATATTGAATAAAATATAATGGCTATTAAAGATGTAATTTATTTCTTTTTTTATATATAATTTTGCTTAAAAGGCTTCAAAATGTTTTAGCCTGGAGAGAAGGAGAGCAAGTCAACATCAGTAGTGCCACCTTCTGAGTTCCTGCTCATCCACTGCCATGGTGGAGGTTTTGTAACTCAGTCTACCAAAGCTCAAGAAGTGAGTACACAGTTACTGTCAGTTCAACATATCAATGCTTTCCTTTAAAAATGAGTACAGTACATATGTCTTTTAAGGCTGATAGACTTAAGTTTGACAGTAGTTTATATACAGTATTAAATTGTATTTAAAATGGTTTAATGTTTCCCCATTGGCATTGCTTTTTGGACTATCTTGAGAATGCCTGTTGTTTTTGATTTGGATGCTGAATTGTTCCTTAATTAACTAGTATATCTTCAATAGTTATAAGTGTAATAAAATTAGAATATTTTTGCTGGGTACAAACTAATAATACAGTACTTGTGGATGTTTGATTGTGAAGTCCTCTTTAGAAGTTCATGGTAATCTGTATATTATTATTTGTAGTGACTTATCTCTTAGTGATATTGATATGGCAACTTTTACAGAGTTCTTCATATTTAATACATGGTATACCAAGACTCACCATGAACTCAAGAGGTATCACTGAGTTCTTTATGTATAGTACTGTCACCAATTATTGCAACACTATTCAACAAATCCATTGAATCCTCCACCTTCCCATCAATTCTCAAAATAGCGAGGGTCACCCCGATCCACAAAGGAAATGATCAAGCAGACTTGAATAATTATAGACCAATATCTAACTTACCTCTGCTCTCTAAAATATTTGAAAAATTAATTCATAGACATCTATTCCTACCTCGTCTTACACAACATACTCAACCCACGTCAGTTTGGATTCAGGACTAACAAAAGCACTAATGATGCTATTATACACATTCTAGAGCTAATATACACCTCTCTTGAGAAGAAAGAGGTCCCACTGGGAATCTTCATTGATTTACGTAAAGTTTTTGATACAGTCGACCATGATTTACTGCTCACAAAATTAACACACTATGGTATAAGAGGGCACTCGCTCAACTACCTAAAGTCATACCATAGTAACAGAAGCTAATACATGTACACAAATGGAGCTAACTCTTCCACACAACAAATTACAGTCGGAGTCCCTCAAGGAAGTGTACTGGGTCCACTCCTCTTCCTCATTTACATCAATGACCTACCAAATGCATCACAACTACTCAAAGCCATATTATTTGCAGATGACACTATACAGTGGTACCTCGGTTAACGATGGTCCCCAAACTTGCCCTTTTATGTAAGTTTATTTTTTTAAATGCTTTTGTAAGTGAACTTTTGGGGGTCTAAAAGGACTAGTCTATTTTACATTATTCCTTATGGGGATAAATTCGTTTGGTAATTGCACTTGAACAGCATTCTCGAACGAAAAAATATCGTTAACTGAGGTACCACTGTATATGTCTTCTCTCACCCAAACCCAGTCATACTGGCCAGCACTGTTAATGCTGAATTATATCTACCTGGATGATGACTAATAAGCTTACTCTCAATACTGACAAAACATATTTCATTCAGTTTGGAAACAGAGCTACTAATGTTCCACTTAACATAATGCTCAATGGATCACCCATCACAAGACTCAGAGGGAAAATTCCTAGGAATCCACCTTGACAGTAGCCTTAAATTCCAAACACACATACAACAAATTTCCAAGAAAATCTCAAAGACAGTAGGTATACTATCAAAGATACGTTACTATGTTCCTCAATCAGCTCTCCTTGCACTATATCATTCATTCATCTACCTTTATCTCACCTATGTAATTTGTGCATGGGGATCAACAACATTGAATCACCTAAGACCACTCATAACCCAGCAAAAGGCTGCAGTCAGAATGATAACAAATTCCCACTCTAGACAGCACATTTCACCAATATTCAAAAGTCTAAAACTACTCACCGTAAAGAACATTCACACTTATTCTTGTGCCTACTACATACATAAAACTCTACACTCAAACATAAACCCTCCACTCAAACTTCTCCTCACCAACCTTAACAGAACACATGACCATAACACAAGACACAGAACAGTTTTTGATGTACCGTGTGTCCATATCACCCTGTGTAAAAATTCTATGCACGTGAAGGGCCCCAGAATCTGGAATTCATTACCAGTAATTACTAAAATAACCTGGTCTGAACATCAATTTAAGACTCTTCTCAAAAACCACCTACTCACCCTAAACTAAATACTCTATACTCAATTCAACCAAAATATCTCCCAATTACCTAAATCTTAAAACTTAAAAACTAGATTCCCAAAGTTCATACATTAATAAATACTACATTATAGTATAAATACCTGCCCCCCACACCAACTTGAAGCATTCTCATACTGTAAACTACTTTCAACAACACTCAGTGTTATTTTCCCAGAATTAAAATATTTACTATTGATATAACCAACTTACAAAATACTTTCACCTTGTCATAATGTAATATCCTCAGATTGTAATTTGAGTAAATTTATTATCTGCTATAAATATAAATGTTGGCGAGGGGCTTGGACTTCCAGCAAGCATATGTGAGCATGTTAGATAGGAGTGAATGGAGACGAATACTTTTTGGGACCTGACGAGCTGTTGGAGTGTGAGCAGGGTAACATTTTGTGAAGGGATTCAGGGAAACCAGTTACAGTGAACCCCCGGTGTTCGACGGCGTCGGAGCTTGGCCAAATCGGTGTTCGACGGTTTTTTTTACAATATTTTTGACTCTGTATTAGGCGGCCACTCGGAGTTCAATGAGTCGGCTATCCGTCCGGGACGCGTAAGCGTGGGGCTGTGGCCCAGCTGGGCGCCCAGGCACTTAGTGTGTTATTGTTTACAAGCGAGCTACCACTACCCACGCACCACCCATGCATTCATACCATATATATATATTGTCATTATTCCAGTGTTTTTAGTGCTTGCAACTGCTAAATAAGCCACCATGGGCCCCAAGAAAGCTCCTAGTGCCAAGCCTGTGGTAAAGAATGTCAGAAATACGGTAGAATTGAAGGAGCTGGCTGGCTGGCTGGCTGGTTGGTTGGTTGGTTGATAGACAGACAGACAGACAGACAGAGACAAACAGATACAGACAGATATAAAATAGTGAAAACAAATAAAGCCTAGGCTAACCCGTCACCCCTGGCTGGCTGGCTGGCAGGGAGGGAGGGAGGGAGGGAGTCAGGCAGGGAGGGAGGGAGACAGGCGAAGGCATTGTACCCTCATCAATGTCAACACTAATTAGTTTAGCGATAAGAAGAAGATAATAATAAGATATGAGGACGCTCACCCCTCATCAATGTCACCTCTTGTAATTTGATTAGTGATAAGACTGGGGCCCCTTGTGCCAGCTGGTCACCATGCTTCAATATTAATAATAATTATTATTATTATTATTATTATTATTATTAGATTCTCCCTGTATCCTAGGTAATTTACACTATGTATAATTGTATTTATGTGTTCCTGTGAGATAGACTCAGTCAGTTAGCCAGCCGGGTAGCTGGTCAGCCGGCTGGCCGGCCATCCATCCATCCAGCCGGCTGTTCAGCCAGTCAGCCAGCTGTCCATCCATCCAGCCAGCTGTCCATCCATCCAGCTGTTCAGCAAGCCAGCCGGCTGGCCGGCCATCCATCCATCCAGCCGGCTGTTCAGCCAGTCAGCCGGCTATCCATCCATCCAGCCAGCCGTCTGTCCATCCAGCCAGCCAGCCGGCTGTCCATCCATTCAGCTGTTCAGCAAGCCAGCCGGCTGGCCGGCCATCCATCCATCCAGCCGGCTGTTCAGCCAGTCAGCCGGCTATCCAGCCAGCCGTCTGTCCAGCCAGCCAGCCGGCTGTCCATCCATTCAGCTGTTCAGCAAGCCAGCCGGCTGGCCGGCCATCCATCCATCCAGCCGGCTGTTCAGCCAGTCAGCCGGCTATCCATCCATCCAGCCAGCCGTCTGTCCATCCAGCCAGCCAGCCGGCTGTCCATCCATTCAGCTGTTCAGCAAGCCAGCCGGCTGGCTGGCCATCCATCCATCCAGCCGGCTGTTCAGCCAGTCAGCCGGCTATCCAGCCAGCCGGCTGTCCATCCATTCAGCTGTTCAGCAAGCCAGCTGGCTGGCCGGCCATCCATCCATCCAGCCGGCTGGCCGGCCATCCATCCATCCAGCCGGCTGTTCAGCCAGTCAGCCGGCTATCCATCCATCCAGCCAGCCGTCTGTCCATCCAGCCAGCCAGCCGGCTGTCCATCCATTCAGCTGTTCAGCAAACCAGCCGGCTGGCCGGCCATCCATCCATCCAGCCGGCTGTTCAGCCAGTCAGCCGGCTATCCAGCCAGCCGACTGTCCATCCAGCCAGCCAGCCGGCTGTCCATCCATTCAGCTGTTCAGCAAGCCAGCCGGCTGGCCGGCCATCCATCCATCCAGCCGGCTGTTCAGCCAGTCAGCCGGCTATCCATCCATCCAGCCAGCCAGCCGGCTGTCCATCCATTCAGCCAGCCAGATGGTCAGCAAGCCAGCCAGCCAGGGAGCCAGCCTGCCCCAGTCGCCGGCACAATTCCAAACATTCGCCAGAAACAGAACTCTCTGGAACACTTTTTTTGAGCAACAGGGGTCCAGTGACTCTCAAGCTGGTCCTAGTGTCATTAAAAAACAAAGAAGGGAAGTAACCCAGGGAAAGGACTTGGTACCTGAAGTCTTTATGGAAGGGGATTTCCCTTCCAAACAAAAGCAACTCTTCCATCTTCTCCCCTCCTCCCGTCTTCCACACATCAACAACTCTTCAATAAAGGTAAGTGACATGTTATTACTGTTTTATTCTTCATGTCTCATTGTTTTCTGTGTAATTTAATGTATATTTAATGTACAAAAATATTTTATTTTAATACTTTTGGGTGTCTGAAACGGATTAATTTTATTTCCATTATTTCTTATGGGGAAAATAGAATCGGAGTTCGACCAAACCGGTGGTCGACGGGCCCTCTGTGACGGATTACTGACGAGAACCGGGGGTCCACTGTAATTGATTTAGTTTTACTTGAGTCCTGGAAATGGGAAGTACAATGCCTGCACTTTAAAGGAGGGGTCTGGGATAGTGACAGTTGGGAGGGACTTATTCTCAGCTGTCGTATCTGAGCTCCTCTGCAAAGACAGTGATTATGTATGAGTGAGGTGAAAGTGTTGAATGATGATGAAAGTATTTTTTTTTTTGGGTCACCCTGCCTCGGTGGGAGACGGCCGACTTGTTGAAAAAAAAAATATAGAAACTAATGTTTAACTATAACAAACTAAATCAATTTCTCTATATTAAGTAGTCTATAAGCCATTAGATTTAGTCTGCCTATAATGCCATGGCATGATAGTGGCTCTCTTTGCACTGCAATTCATAATTGTAATTACAAAATCTCGATGTAAACTTGCAATGAACTTGCTGTACTGAGCTCTTCATATATATTACAGTACATGCTTTATCAATACTGTGTACTTAACAGGTACGACCGAGTTCTTCGTATGTAGTAGTTGGTAAACATATCGAAATTGACCATATTCTCAGTATTTATCACCGAGCTCTTCTTGTATGTTGTATGGTATAGCAAAACTCACTCCTGTGCTAGACATCACACTCCACCACTTTTCAAAAACCTGAACTTGCTAAATATACGAGACATACACTCATATAAGTGTGCCTACTACATATACAGTTTTATATTGTCATCCTCCTTAACACTTGTTGCAATTTCAATTTCATATCATATTGTCATTTGAAATAAAATATATAACTAGAAGAAACTCAATAAATTTCTCTAGTATTGTTATTTTACTAGTATAGCATCAACATATTGTAACTTGAAATAAAATATACAACTAGAATAAACTTAACTAATTTCTCTAGTATTGTCTTTTTAATAGTACGTATGTATAATCATATTGTAAATTGAAATGATATATAACTAGAATAAACTCAATCAATTTCTCTAGTATTAAGTACTTAGTGAATAAGTCTTTAGAATAAGCTGCCCCTAATGCCATGGCATGTCAGTGGCTCTCCTTGCATTACAGTTTTATACTTGTAACTACCAATAACTATGTATACTTGTAACATGCAATGAAATAAAAATATTATTATTATTATTATTAATGGAGGGAGTAGTAGGTAAATTTGGGGTGCCAGGGGTAAATGTAAATGGGGAACCGTTAATTGAGCTACTATGTGTAGAAAGAGGTTTGGGAATTTTCTTTCTTTTTGTGTCACCCTGCCTCGGTGGGAGACGGCCGATTTGTTGGAAAAAAAAATAATAATAAATTTTTATTTCATTGCAAGTTTACATTGAGATTTTGTTATTACAAACATGTACGTATGTACTGAAGTGCAAAGAGAGCCACTAGGATGCCATGGCATTAAGGGCAGATTAATCTAATGGCTTATAGACTACTTAATACTAGAGAAATTGATTGAGCTTATAACAGTTAATAAATGTACTCAAATTACAATCTGAGGATATTACATTGTGATGACAAGTGTTTTGTAGGATGGTTACATCAATAGTAAATATTGAAATTATATTATAGGAAAATAACACTGAGCATTGTTGAAAGTAATTTACAGTATGAGTATTTAGCTTAAGGTGAGTAGGTGGTTTTTGAGAAGAGTTTTAAATTGATGTTCAGACCAGGTTATTTTAGTATTTACTGGTAATGAATTCCAGATTTTGGGGCACTTTATGTGCATGGAATTTTTACACAGGGTGATATGGACATGGGGTATATCAAAAAGTGATCTGTATCTTGCGTTATGGTCATGGGTCCTATTAAAGTTGGTGAGGAGAATTTTGAGCGGAGAGTTTATATTAGAGTGTAGAGTTCTATGTATGTAGTATGCACAAGAATAAGTGTCAATGTTCTTTATGGTGAGTAGTTTTAGGCTTATGAATATTGGTGGAGTATGCTGTCTAGAGTGGGAATTTGTTATCATTCTTACTGCAGCCTTTTGCTGGGTTATGATTGGTCTAAGGTGATTTAATGTTGTTGATCCCCATGCACAAATTCCATAGGTGAGATATGGGTAGATGAGTGAATGATACAGTGCAAGGAGAGCTGATTGAGGCACATAGTAGCGTGTCTTTGATAGTATGCCTACTGTCTTTGATATTTTCTTGGAAATTTGTTGTATGTGTGTTTGGAATTTAAGGCTACTGTTAATGTGGATTCCTAGGAATTTTCCCTCTGTGAGTCTTGTGATGGGAGAACCATTGAGCGTTATGTTAAGTGGAACATTTGTGGCTGTTTCCAAACTGAATGAAGTAGGTCTTGTCAGTATTGAGAGTAAGCTTATTAGTCGTCATCCAGGATGATATTTTTTGTAATTCAGCCTTAACAGTGTTGACCAGTATGACTGGGTTTGGGTGAGAGAAGATATATGTAGTGTCATCTGCAAACAATATGGGTTTGAGTAGTTGTGATGCATTCGGTAGGTCATTGATGCAAATGAGGAATAGGAGTGGTCCTAGGACACTTCTTTGTGGGACACCGACTGTAATTTGTTGTGTGGAAGAGTTAGCTCCATTCCATTTGTGTACACGTATTTTCTTCTGTTACTAAGGTATGACTAGGTAGTTGAGTGAGTGCCCTCTTATACCATAGTGTGCTAATTTTGTGAGCAGTAAATCATGGTCGCCTGCATCAAAAGCTTTGCGTAAATCAATGAAGATTCCCAGTGGGACTTCTTTCTTCTCAAGTGTGGTGTATATTAGCTGTAGCATGTGTATAATAGCATCATTTGTGCTCTTGCTAGTCCTGAATCCAAACTGACAGGGTTTGAGTACGTTGTGGGAGACGAGGTAGGAATAGATCTGCCTATGAATTAATTTTTCAAAAATTTTAGAAAACAGAGGTAAGTTAGATATTGGTCTATAATTATTCAAGTCTACTTGATCACCTCCTTTGTGGATCGGGGTGACCCTCGCTATTTTGAGAATTGATGGGAAGGTAGAGGCTTCAATGGATTTGTTGAAGTGTTGCAATAATAGGTGACAGTACCTGAGAAGCTTTTTCGTACATAGAAGGTGGTAAGCTGTTTGTCTCCTGCCTTGTTTTTAAGGGTGTTGATGATGAGCGAGACTTCTATTGGGTTGGTTGGAGCTAAGAATAGTGTATTCGGATAGGTGTTGGTGAAGTAGTCTGATGGACGGGTGTTTGATATTGGAATTTTACTTGCTAGATTCTTTCCTATGATGGAGAAGAAAACATTAAGTCTGTTTGCTGTCTCAGTTGGTGAGAGTAGGGGTTCATCTGATTTTGTTAATTTAATGGTTTTGTTCTTGTATAACTTTTTATTTCCTAGAATTTCAGATAGGGTTTTCCAGGTCTTTTTCATATCACCTTGTATGTCATGTAGTCTGTTCTCATAATACAATTTTTTTGACCTTATCAGGCTGGTAAGGTTTGACGAGTAGTGTTTGGATTGTTCTCTGGTTATTTGACCCCTTCTGTACTGTTTTTCATATTGGTACCTTTTGTTAATGGATTTAAGGATGCTGGGTGTTAGCCAGGGACTGTCTCTTAGCTGTGATCTGTTTAGTTTTTTTAAGGCAATGTTTGTTATAGAGGTAGTGGGTTTTTTTAAGGAAATTCTTGATGCATTCATTAGTATCTGAATATGTTTCTAACTCATTATGCCAGTCGATGTTAATCATAGCTGTTATAAAGTTATTTACAACTGACTCGTTATGTAGTCTGAAGGTAACTTTAGTAGTGTCTTGGGGCAATTTACCTAGGTTGGTTATGATAAAGGTAGGGTAGTGGTCTTAACATCTATGCACATAAAGGGCCTGAAGATCTGGAACTCACTACCGGAACTGGTAAAGGATCCCCTGACTACTTATAAATTTAGGACTTTGCTAAAAAAATCATCTTATCTCTCAATACTAACCAAAACAACTTCTAATTAGTTATATTATGTGACCTCTAGACTTTTAAACATCTGCCAATCCATGAAATATTACTGCCTGAACCATTAATTGTAATATTGTTTTTATTATGTGCAACTTCAAGATTATTATTCTTACAAACCTCCACCTTGACTACCTCGCATTAGTATTAATATTAAATAAGATTGTAATAGTTAACCACTATTATCTTGTCTAGTTTTAAGTAGTTACTATGTACAGTGGACCCTCGGTTTTCGATCACCTAAAAACTCGAACAATTATGTAAGTGTATTTTCGTAAGTGCTTTTGTAAGTGTATTTTTGGGGGTTATGAAATGACTAATCTAATTTACATTTGTCCTTATGGGAACAATTTCGTTTGGTAACGGCACTCAAACAGCATTCTGGAAAGAATTTTCGGCGAAAACCGAGGGTCCAGTGTACAGTGGTACCTCGAGTTACGATGGTCCCCAAAATCGCCCTTTTATGTAAGTTTATTTTTTTAAATGCTTTTGTAAGTATATTTTTGGGGGTGTAAAAGGACTAGTCTATTTTACATTATTCCTTATGGGGATAAATTCGTTTGGTAATGGCACTTGAACAGCATTCTCGAACGAAAAAATATCGTAACTCGAGGTACCACTGTACTAGGATTAGTCTGCCTGAAATGCCTCGGCATGATAGTGGCTTTCTTTGTACAGTGGAACCTCGGAAATCGAACACCTCGGCAATCGAACAAATCGGAAATTGAACACTTTTTTTTGAATAAATTTTGTCCTGGTAATCGCACACGTCCCTCCAATCGAACAAGTGCGTACCAGACTTGTTTGCCCAGGCGTTGTGAGTCAGTCTTGCTTTGTTTATTCTCCAGTGAACATTACCCTGCTTGCTCTTCCAAACATTTCACAATTAATTAATTGTGTTTGGAGCTTGTTCATTGGTTGAGACAGTGTATGAGGCAGTGGTGGTGAGAGGCAGTGGTGCTTATTCATTGGTTGAGGCAGTGTTAGAGGCAGTGGTGGTGAGAGGCAGTGGTGCTTATTCATTGGTTGAGGCAGTGTTAGAGGCAGTGGTGGTGAAAGGCAGTGGTGCTTATTCATTGGTTGAGGCAGTGTTAGAGGCAGTGGTGGTGAGAGGCAGTGGTGATGAGAGGCAGTGGTGGTAAGAGGCAGTCTTAATGTAGAGCGAGAGGTGAGTAAACAAGATTAAATGAATAAACGAGAGAGAATGAGAGTGTAGAAGGTTCGGGAGTTTTGTAAACAAACCAGTTGTTGTTGTTGCTGTTACCAGTCTGGACAGAAATGAATTCTGTTCACTCCATGAAGCCGACTGGAAAGAAGTGATCTAATGCAGTTAGCATTACAAACTCTGTTTTCTCTTATACTAACACGTCTGAAGGAGGAAAGAATGGGAAGATGTTTTCATAGCTGGACCAAGAATGCCCGCCACCACCATCCTCCCCTGCCACCACATTCGTAATGACATACATATTTTATTCATTCTAGAGTGTATATCAGGTTTTTATGTTATTTATATTGTTTATTATGTCAGATTAATTGTGATAAATAAATAAGCTGTCGAGCTGATAATAGCGTCATAGTGAAATACTATTTTATCATGCCTCCTGACAGCAGGAACGGATTAATTGTATTTCCATTATTTCTTATGGGAATATTTATTCGATTTTCGAACATTTTGAATTTAGAACAAGCTCCTGGAACGGATTATGTTCGATTTTCGGGGTTCCACTCTACTTAGCAAACCAAAATTGTAATTACATATTGTAACCTTTACAAAGAAATAAATCTTTTTCCTTATCTTTATTACTCGACAGGTATTTCTCAGAGAATGGGCAGTCAGTATTGGTGTTCCAATTCTGTCAATTGACTACTCTTTAGCACCAGATGCTCCCTATCCTCGACCTTTAGAAGAAGTCTTGACTGTATATTGCTGGGTGTTGAACAACATGAGGTTGCTGGGCACTACAGGAGCCAAGATTGTTATGACAGGTAATGTAACCAGGTTAAATAATTTTTTTTAGTGAGATTGATCAAAGTTAGTTATTGCTGTATCTCCCTAATGTTATAGTATTTTCTAATTTTTTTATGTAATTAAACATTTATATGCACTGGCCATGGAGGTATAACATTGTTTAGGAGTGAAGAAGAGCAGGATGTGTGTGTGGGGGAGGTGCATGAGGCATTACGTAGAATGAAAGAGGGTAAAGCAGCTGGAACTGACGGGATCATGACAGAAATGTTAAAAGCAGGGGGGATATAGTGTTGGAGTGGTTGGTATTTTTGTTTAATAAATGTATGAAAGAAGGGAAGGTACCTAGGGATTGACAGAGAGCATGTATAGTTCCTTTATATAAAGGGAAGGGGGATAAAAGAGATTGTAAGAATTATAGGGGAATAAGTGTACTGAGTATACCAAGTAAAGTGTACGGTAGGGTTATTATTGAATGAATTAGAGGTAAGACAGAGAGTAGGATTGCAGATGAGCAAGGAGGCTTTTGAGTGGGTAGGGGATGTGTAGATCAAGTGTTTACATTGAAGCATATATGTGAACAGTATTTAGATAAAGGTAGGGAAGTTTTCATTGCATTTATGGATTTAGAAAAGGCATATGATAGTGGATAGGGGAGAAATATGGCAAATGTTGTAAGTGTATGGAATAGGTACTAAGTTACTGAAGGCTGTAAAAAGTTTTTATGAGGATAGTGAGGCTCAGGTTAGGGTGTGTAGGAGAGAGGGAGATTACTTCCTGGTAAAAGTAGGTCTTAGACAGGGATGTGTAATGTCACCATGGTTGTTTAATACTATATTTATAGATGGGGTTGTAAAAGAAGTACAGTGGACCCCCGAGTAACGAGCAAATTTCATTCCAGAAGCCTGCTCAAATGCCATTACCAAACGAATTTACTCCCTTAAGAAATAATGTCAAGTAGGTTAGCCCATTTCAGACCCCCAAAAATACACTTACAAAAGCACTTACAATATTATACTTACATAATTGTACGATTTCCGGAGTGCTCGTTACTCGGGGGTCCACTGTACAGTGGACCCTCGGTTTTCGTTGAAAATTCGTTCCAGAATGCAGTTTGAGTGCCATTACTGAACGAATTTGTTCCCATAAGGACAAATGTAAATTAGATTAGTCTTTTCAGACCCCCAAAAATACACTTACAAAAGCACTTACAAAAATACATTTACATAATTGTTCGAGTTTGGAGGTGAACGAAAACAGAGATCCACTGTAAATGCTAGGGTGTTGGGGAGAGGGTGGGATTAACCCATTAACTGTCCAAATGTATATACAGTAAACATTCAGTTAACGAAAGGTCTAGTTAACGAAAAAATCGGTTACCGAAAGCTTTTTTCGCAATCAGATAGCGAAAAAAGCTCAGTTAGCGAAACGTATTAGACGTGTCCGCCTGCTCCGTGCCTGGCCTGCGCCTGCGCAAGACGCCACTGTAGCGTTGTTTACCATTGAGAGAACATTACCCAGCGCGCTCTTTCAAACATTCACAATACATTTGGTGTCTTTTTTGGTGGTTTAGTGATTGTCACTGTGAAATAAGTTACCATGGGTCCAAAGAAGCTTCCTAGTGGCACCCCAGTGGTAAAGAGAGTGAGGAACACCATCGAACTGAAGAAAGAGATAATAGAAAAATATGAGAGTGGCGTACGTCTCAGTGATCTTGCCAGGATGTACAAGAAAAGTGCATCTACTATCGGCACTATCCTGGCAAAGAGAAATGAGATCAAGGAAGCTAATGTTGCAAAAGGGGTTAATTTGTTAACGAAACAAAGATCGAAAACAGTGGATGAGGTTGAGAAGTTACTGATGGTGTGGATCAATGAAAAACAGATAGCGGGTGATAGTATTTCCATGGCGATAATTTGTGAAAAGGCAAGGAAGTTGCATGCAGATCTTGTCAAGACAATGCCTGCAACCAGTGGTGATGTGAGTGATTTTAAAGCCAGCAAAGGCTGGTTTGAGAGGTTTAAGAAACGTAGTGGCATACACAGTGTTGTGAGGCATGGTGAGGCAGCCAGCTCAGACAAACGTGCAGCTGAAAAATTTGTGAGTGAATTTAAGGGGTTCGTAGAGGCTGAAGAATTTCTCCCCAAACAAGTGTTTAATTGTGATGAAACAGGCCTGTTTTGGAAGAAAATGCCCAACAGGACTTTCATTACTCAGGAGGAAAAGGCACAGCCAGGACACAAGCCTATGAAAGACAGGCAAACTCTTATGATGTGTGCCAATGCCAGTGGTGATTTTAAAGTGAAGCCTTTACTGGTGTATCACTCAGAAAATCCCAGACCCTTCAAGAAACAGTGTTGACAAGAATAATTTGTGTGTACATTGGAAGGCTAGCACCAAGGCATGGGTCACTACGGCGATTTTCAAGGAATGCTTGACTGGAGTGTTTGGCCCTAGTGTGAAGAAATAACTCCTGGAAAAGAAATTGGGACTCAAGTGCCTCCTGGTACTGGACAATGCTCCTGCTCATCCTCACAACTTGAAAGACTATTTGTCTGACAACTTCAGTTTCATCACAGTGAAGTTCTTGCCTCCTAACACCACTTTTCTCAATCAGCCCATGGACCAGCAGGTCATTGCAAACTTCAAGAAACTGTACACCAAAGCAGTGTTTCAGAGGTGCTTTAATGTGACCAATGACTCGGCATTGACCCTAAGAGAGTTCTGGAAAGATCACTTCAATATCGTGCATTGCCTAGGCCTTATAGGTAAGGCTTGGGAGGGAGTGACTTCCAGGACTTTGAACTCTGCTTGGAGACCACTGTGGCCGGATTGTGTTGAAAAGATGGATTTTAAATGATTTGAGGCTGACCCTGACCCTGACGACCCTGTGCCTGTTGTGGAAGATATTTTGGCATTGGGGAACAGCCTAGGGTTGGAGGTGAGTGGTGAGGATGTGGAAGAGTTGGTGGAGGAGCACAGGATAGAGCTAACAACTAAAGAGCTGGAAGAGCTTCATCTGGAACAGCAACAGACCACAGCTGAGGTTATTGCTGGCTGGCTGGCGTGCTGGCTGGCTGGCTGGCGTGCTGGCTGGCTGGCGTGCTGGCTGGCTGGCTGGCTGGCTGGCTGGAGTGCTGGCTGGCTGGCTGGAGTGCTGGCTGGCTGGCTGGCTGGCTGGCTGGAGTGCTGGCTGGCTGGCGTGCTGGTTGGCTGGCTGGCTGGCTGGCGTGCTGGCTGGCTGGCGTGCTGGCGTGCTGGCTGGCTGGCGTGCTGGCTGGCTGGCTGGCTGGCTGGCGTGCTGGCTGGCATGCTGGCTGGCGTGCTGGCTGGCGGGCTGGCTGGCTTTGTTTGTTTGTTTGTTTGTTTGTTTGTTTGTTTGTTTGTTTGTTTTTGTTTGTTTGTTTGTTTGTTTGTTTGTTTGTTTGTTTGTTTGTTTGTTTGTTTGTTTGTTTGTTTGTTTGTTTGTTTGTTTGTTTGTTTGTTTGTTTGTTTGTTTGTTTGTTTGTTTGTTTGTTTGTTTGTTTGTTTGTTTGTCTGTCTGTCTGTCTGTCTGTCTGTCTGTCTGTCTGTCTGTCTGTCTGTCTGTCTGTCTGTCTGTCTGTCTGTCTGTCTGTCTGTCTGTCTGTCTGTCTGTCTGTCTGTCTGTCTGTCTGTCTGTCTGTCTGTCTGTCTGTCTGTCTGTCTGTCTGTCTGTCTGTCTGTCTGTCTGTGTCTGTCTGTCTGTTCTGTCTGTAGACAAATAATATTCAAGGAGCAACACCTGCAATAGAAAACCGCCCACCAAGTTATCAACACTTACCCTCTCGTCTGAGGCCTGGTGATCACTTCCTAACACAACTGCCTGCTACTGCTTGCAAGAAAAAGGCTCAGAAGAGGTGTTTTGTCTGTGCACATACAAAAAAACGCCCACAACAATGCAGAGACACTCGTTTTATGTGTGTGGAATGTAAAACACCACTGTGCATGGAACCATGTTTCAAAGACTTCCACAAGCTGCAGAACTTCTAGAAACATGTCCAGTGACTATATATGTATATATGATTGAACAGTAGTAATAAACACTATTTTTTATTGTAAGTGTTTGTTTACCTGGAGAGAGTTCCAGGGGTCAACGCCCCTGCGGCCCGGTCTGTGACCAGGCTGTAGTGATACCGCTCTTGTGGGGAGCAGCAGCAGGACACAATACTACACCACCACAGGGGTCCCTTACAATAACAACAACATAGTAGGACTATGTTGGCCCAGCACATGGTGTGTTGTCTCCTCTCTCTTACACAGATACATTCGTGATGCAGATTACATGTTAAGCTTAAATATGTCGCCAGTAGCTATAGCTTTTCTGAGGACATATGCACCTTACATCACCTGTCCTGCAGCAGCAGTCATTAGATGTACTATTCGTTATTTTCTTTTGTTCCAGACATGTACTGTGGATTCTGTGTTCAATAAAGCCTAGGAATAAGGCCTGTGTTTCTATCACAACAATTTATTGAACACAGATATCCTGGGTTACCTGATGGTGATTCTGAGCTAGACTACACCGCAACATGGAGCGTTTACTGAAACCTGAGAGGCTAGACTCTGACCCCAGTGTATCAACTGCTGCTCAGGAATGGAAGCACTGGTTTAAGACTTTCGAAAACTTCTTGAGAGCCTTTCCTCAGGAAGATCTAGATAAACTAAGCTTGCTCATCAACTTTGTGTCACCTAAAATCTATGAGGTTATTTCTGAGTGAAATACCTATGAAGATGCTATCAGTGCCCTCAAGTCCCAGTATATTAAACCCACAAATGAAATCTTTGCACGATATCGTCTTGCAACTCGCCGCCAGCAGATTGGTGAATCCTTAGAGGAATACTTTCAAGCATTGAAAATATTAGGTAAGGACTGTAACTTCCGAGCGGTGACAGCTTCTCAGTACAGTGGTCCCTCGGTTTTCGTGCATCTCCAAACTCGAACATTTATGTAAGTGTATTTTCATAAGTGCTGTTGCAAGTGTATTTTTGGGGTCTGAAATAGACTAACCTATGTGACATTATTTCTTAAGGAAGTACATTCGTTCAGTAATGGCACTTGAGCAGCATTCTGGAACAAATTTTCGGTGAAAACCGAGGGACCACTGTACAGTGGACCCTCGCTTAACAAAATTAATCCGGTCCAGGAGCTATTACTTAATCTGAAACTTTCGTAATCTGAAACCTTATTTCCCATAAGAAATAATGTAAATACAATTAATTCGTTCCACAAAAAAATAATCACTCAAAAAAAAAAAAAAAAAAAAAAAAATTTACTTACCTTTATTGAAGAGACTTGCAGGCATCTGGAAGATATAGATGATGACTGGAGCAGGGTGTTAGTGGTTGGAAGGGGAATCCCCCTCCAAAAGGACTTCAGGTAACAAGTCCCTCTCTGGGGTTACTTCCCTTCTTGGACTTTTAATGCCACTAGGACCAGCTTGAGAGTCACTAGACCCCTGGCTGGTGAAGTAACTGTCCACAGTCCTCTGTTTCTGGCGACTCTTAACACTTTTCTGAAGTACAACATGGCTCTGTCACTGAAGTGGTTGCACAGAAGGCTCATTTCAGCTTGCTCAGGGTGGTATCTTTCAACAAATGTCTGCAACTCATTCCACTTTGTACACATCTCCTTAAGCACTGAAGAAGGCACCTCCTTATCTCTCTCTCCTCCTTTGAAGCAATAACCTCAGCTGTGGTCTGTTGCTGTTCCAGATGAAGCTCTTGCAGCTCTTCAGTTGTTAGCTTTACCCTGTGCTCCTCCTCCAACTCTTCCACATCCTCACCACTCACCTCCAACCCCAGGCTGTTCCCCAATTCCATAATATCTTCCACAACATGTTCCACAACAGGCACAGGGTCGTCAGGGTCAGGGTCAGCCTCAAATCCTTTAAAATTCCTCTCTTGGACACAATCCGGCCACAGTGGTCTCCAAGCAGAGTTCAGAGTCCTGGAAGTCACTTCCTCCCAAGCCTTACCTATAAGGCCTATGCAATGCACGATATTGAGGTGTTCTTTCCAGAACTCTCTTAGGGTCAATTCAGAGTCATTGGTCATATTAAAGCACCTCTGAAACAGTGCTTTGGTGTACAGTTTCTTGAAGTTGGAAATGACTTGCTGGTACATGGGCTGGATGAGAGGAGTGGTGTTAGGAGGCAAGAACTTCACTCTGATGAAATTTATGTTGTCAGGCAACAACTCTTGCAAGTTGTGAGGATGAGCAGGAGCATTGTCCAGTACCAGGAGGCACTTGAGTGGCAATTTCTTTTCCAGGAGGTATTTCTTCACACTAGGGCCAAACACTCCAGTCAACCATTCCTTGAAAATCTCCGTAGTGACCCATGCCTTGGTGTTAGCTTTCCAATGCACACACAATTTATTCTTGTCAACACCGTGATTCCTGAAGGGTCTGGGATTTTCATAGTGATGCACCAGTAAAGGCTTCACTTTAAAATCACCACTGGCATTGGCACACATCATAAGAGTTAGCCTGTCTTTCATAGGCTTGTGTCCTGGCTGTGCCTTTTCCTCCTGAGTAATGTAGGTCCTGTTGGGCATTTTCTTCCAAAACAGGCCTGTTTCATCACAATTAAACACTTGTTGGGGGAGGAATTATTCAGCCTCTACGAACCCCTTGAATTCGTGCACAAATTTTTCAGCTGCACGTTTGTCTGAGCTGGCTGCCTCACCATGCCTCACAACATTGTGTATGCCACTACATTTCTTAAACTTCTCATACCAGCCTTTGCTGGCTTTAAAATCACTCGCCTCACCACTGGTTGCAGGCATTGTCTTCACAAGATATGCGTGCAACTTCCTTGCCTTTTCACAAATTATCGCCATAGAAATACTATCACCTGCTCTCTGTTTTTCATGGATCCACACCAACAACAACTTCTCAACCTCATCCACTTTTTTCGATCTTTGTTTCGTTAACAAATTAACCCCTTTTGCAACATTAGCTTCCTTGATCTCATTTCTCTGTGCCAGGATAGTGCCGATAGTAGATGGAGTTTTTTTGTACATCCTGGCAAGATCTCTCAGACGTACACCACTCTCATATTTTTCTATGATTTCCTTCTTCAGTTCGATGGTGTTCCTCACTCTCTTTACCACAGGGGTGCCACTAGGAAGCTTCTTTGGACCCATGGTGACTTATTTCAGTGACAATAACAAAACCACCAAAAAAGTCACCAAATATATTGTGAATCTTTGAAAGAGCACGCTAGGTAATGTTCTCTCAATGGTAAACAATGCTTCACTGGCGTCCTGCGCTTGCGTGGAGCAGGCAGACACGTCTAATACCTTTCGGTAACCGAGGAATTTTTCGCTAACCGATTACAAAAAAAGCTTTCGGTTTCCGAAGCTTTCGTTAACGGGACCTTTCGTTAACCGAGGATCCACTGTATTGTGAAGAGTCTATCAGGGATGCTTTTATCAGTGGCCTGCAATTACCAATAATAAGGCAGCGTTTATTGGAGAATAAAACTCTGGACTTAGCCTCTACCCTTGACCAGGCAAGAGCATTAGATTCAGCCCAGAAGAATTCTGAAGTGTACAGTACTACCCAGCCTTCTCGAGTGGTAAGTGCTGCAACTCCCGACCAAGACTCTTGTAATGAAGTTACCGTGGAACCTGCCTCAGTGACAGCAGCTGCAGGCACAAAGTGTTTCTTTTGTGGTTTTTCAAGACATCCACGTCCAAAGTCTCCGGCTCGTGAAGCAGTGTGCCATCAATGCCATAAGAAAGGTCATTTTGCTAAAGTATGTCGTGCTAATGCATCAACAAGAGCTAGTGCTTCTACGCATTCCGATCAAGTGACTCTAGCAACAGTGACTTCTGCGGCTGCTCCGAATTCATTGTCAAAGGCAGTTGTGAAAGTATTCATCAAAGGAACAGAAGTAGATGGTCTGATTGACAGTGGCAGCTCAGAGAGTTTCATCAACCTTGACGTAGTTAAACGCCACTCCTTGACTGTACATCACTCATCAGGTACCGTTTCCATGGCATCAATATATCTCTATTAAGACGTTAGGTTTTGTAAGGTAAACCTTAGAGTTAATGGCAGGGATTATCAAGATGTACATTTAGCTGTTCTGCCACAACTGTGCTCTGATGTGATCCTTGGTCAGGACTTTCAGAAGCGTCATGGTAGTGTTACCTTAACATATGGAGGTGAACTGCCTTCTCTCGTTGTCTGTGGTCTTAGCACTTTAAGGGTAGACCCACCAAAGCTGTTTGCGAATCTTACCACGGATTGCCATCCTATATCAGCTAAAGTCACGCCGCTATTCTTATGAAGATAGGATATTCATTGAAAAAGAAACTCAGAGGCTGTTGAAGGAGGGTATTATAGAACAAAGTAATTTCCCTTGGCGTGCATAGGTCGTTGTTGTCAAGGATGATTATAGGAAACGGAGGCTGGCTATCAACTATTCTGAGACAATCAACAAATTTACACTTCTTGATGGGTACCCTCTACCTCGAATTGATGATACAGTGAACAAAATTGCTCAGTACTATGTGTTTAGCACAATTGATCTATGGAGTGCCTATCATCAAGTCCCTATAAGGAATAAAGATAAACCATACACAGCGTTTCAGGCTAGTGACGGCCTCTATCAGTTTACCAGAATCCCTTTTGGGGTTACCAATGAGGTAGCCTGTTTCCAACGAATTATGGATTCACTCATTCAGGAAGAGCGACTTATTGGAACTTATGCATATTTAGATAACGTTACCATTTGTGGCAAGACCCAGGAGGAACATGATGCAAACCTTAATAAGTTTTTGGAAGCCACCAAGAAGAAAAATATCAGTTACAATGAAGAAAAGTGCACTTTTTCCACTAAAAGGCTTAGCATCCTTGGTTATGTGGTGGAAGGAGGTGCAATATCCCCAGACCCTGAAAGACTTCGAACTCTACGGGAACTTCCAATGCCCCAAGACAAAAAGTCACTCCAAAGAACTCTTGGTCTCTTTGCTTATTACTCACAGTGGATCTACAACTATTCAAGTAAAGTTCGTCCACTGATTGCTACCACGATATTTCCTGTGACAAAGGAAGCAGAAACTGCTTTCTCTACTCTCAGACAGGACATCGAAAACTCAGTAGTTCAGGCCATTGATGAGTCCGTACCATTTGAGGTGGAAACGGATGCATCTGAAATTGCCATTGCTGCAGTCCTATCTCAGGCAGGACGTCCCGTAGCCTTCTTTTCAAGAAATTTTCAAGGATCAGAGAAGTGCTATGCCGCTGTAGAAAAGGAAGCCCAGGCCATCATAGAAGCAGTTCGCCACTGGAGGCATTATTTAACAGGCAGACATTTCACAGTAAGGACTGACCAACGGTCTGTGACAAGAAGCACAAAAGTAAGATAAAGAATGACAAGATACAGTCATACCTCGGTTAACAATATTAATCCGTCAGAGAGGGCATATCTTTAACGACAATCGTTAACCGAATCAATTTTCCCCATAAGAAATAATGGAAATAAAATTAATCCGTCCAAGACTTTCAAAGAAGTTAAATAAAATATTTTTAGAACTTTTGACATTAAATAATACACAATTTAATGAACAATAAATAAATACACATGTAAATATTGTACAATAACATGTCACTTACATTTATTGAAGAGTTGTTGATGTGTGGAGGACGGGGAGGGGAGAAGGTGGAGTAGTATGCTAGTGTTTGGAAGGGAATCCTTCCATTAACACTGCAGGTACCAAGTTCTTTTCGGGGTTACTTCCCGTTTTCTTTGAATGCCACTAGGACCAGCTTGAGAGTCACTGGACCTCTTTCTAACAATAAATCTGTCCAGGGAGCTCTGTGCCTGGCGATTCTTTAACACATCCCTGAAATGACACACCACTGTGTCATTGTACAGGTTGCCAGCACGCCTGCAACAGCATGGTTAGGTGATATTCATCCATAAAGCCTTGCACATCACTCCATTTGGCACAGATCTCCTAATCCTTGAAGAAGGCACCTTCTTCCATCTCGGTTCCACCTCCTCCTCCTCCTCCTCCTCTGAACCATTGTCCTGACCTCTGGTCCTCTTGTTCCAGTTGCTGTTGAAGCTCTTGCAGATCTTCAGTGGTTAGCTCTTCCTTGTGCTCCTCCACCAACTGTTCCACATCCTC
>WNWK01027714.1:0-26037 GCA_009830355.1 Cherax destructor | reverse complement strand
AAGATTTTATGAGGGGAACGTTAGTGCAAAGGTCTGAATTTTTTGAAATTTGCTTTATTGCCCCCTTTTGTGGGAGGGCTATGTCTTTGTTCTTAGTGCTGGGGGATGACCCCTGAATCTATGTTCCCTCCCATAGAATATTTAAGACACGTGAAAGGTTTTTTTTATTTTTTTTGATGAACACGAAGTTTCCAGGTGGGCCAGGACAGGTGCATGAGTATGTCATTTAGTGTTTTTTCAAAGTTCTGTAGTGTTGGATTATATAAAAAATTCTTCAGTGAACAAATTTTAACTCTTGGTAAAAAAAATTGTTTAGATTGTCGCCCTTTTATCTTTTAAAACGCTAAGGGGTTAAGACAATTTTTTCCCCTGAGTGTGCTAAGACACTGATACGGCACCAAAAGTTGGGGTGGAGCCCCCAGTCCGTCTGGGGAGTCCCAAGCCAGTAAAGCTAGTGGGTCCCCAAACCCAGTCACAAGTCTAGTGGGCCCCCCGGCCGAGCCCAAAGTCTGGGGACCCCCTCGCAAGCCGGTCCAAGTCTGTGGGTCCCAGCGTAAAGTCTAGTGGGTCCCTGGCCGAGTCCGTCTGTGGAGTCCCCCCAAGCCGACCCAAAGTCTGGGGGCCCCCTCCCCGGGGAGTCAGGGGGACCCCTCCAAGCCGGTCGTCTGGGGGCCCCCTAAGCCAGTCACAAAAAAAAAAAATAAACATCATTTAAAAAACCCGGGGACAAGAGTTCCCATGGTAGGCAGATGGCCTTTGTAAAAAGGGGGACAAAAAAATTACGTTAATAACATGAGTCAAGCCGGGTTATTTTAACATACAAACCCAAACCCGGTAAAAATCCCCCGCCTCACGGTCCGTGGCCCCCGGCAGGGGTGAAACATTGGGTTTTCCCCTTAAAATGTCCCCTTCCCAATGGCCCCTGGGTGTTTTCCCTGGGGGGTCGCATCCTGGGAGACAAGTTTGGGGGCCCCCGGGGAATAAAAAAAACAGTCTCGATGCCACTGCCTTTTTTGGGGCCGGGTTCCCCCCCCGGGGGTTAAAAAACCGCAAATTTATCTTATCAAAAGGGACGGGAGTCGCCCCCATACTTCAGATTTGGTAGAACAAGAAGTCGGTTTTTCAACCCCCCGGGGGTTTTAGGGGAGGGGGAAAAACCGATCCCGACCCATTCAACAAGCATTAGATTTTCTTGGTCAGGGAAAAATTTTTAATTTTACAGAATTTACAAGAAAAGTTAAATTACCAGGATAACCCCAAAAATAAAAGTGACTTTTTACATTGGGGGCCTTGCCCCTTTTCTAATCCCTTCATTCGCATCCCTCTTATCTTCGCGCCCATTATCTTCATGCGCCCCTCTTATCTTCATGCATCCACCATTATCTTCGCCCCCTCATTATCTTCATGCATCCATATTTTCTTCATGCGTCCCCTTCGCTCCCTCATTATTTTTGCATCCCCATTATTTCAGCGCCCCTCTTTCTTCAAATCCCTCTTTTCTTCAGGGGCCATTAAAACTTTGCCCCTCTATCTTCATGCACCCCTCTTTCTTCATGATCCCTCTTATTTTCCCGCATCCCTCATTTCTTCCCTCCCTCTTATCTTCATGCCCCTCATTATTTCCCCATCCCTATTATCTTCATGCGCCCCCTCTTTTTCATGCATCCCTCATTTCTTCACGCCCCTCATTATCTTCACTCCCCATTATCTTCATGCTCCTCATTATCTTCATGCCACTCATTATCTTCTCGTCCCTATTATCTTCTTGTCCACTCTTATCTTCATGCCCCATTATCTTCATGCATCCCTCATTATCTTCATGAACCCCCTTTATTTTCCCATCCATCTTATCTTCAGGCCCCTCATTATCTTCAGGGGCCCTCTTTTTATGCCCACTTATTTTCCCGTCCCCATTATTTTCCCCGGGCCATCTTTCTTCATGGGCCCTCTTTATCTTCACTCATTATCTTCAGGGGCCCCTTTTCTTCAGGGGCCCTTTATCTTCTCGTCCACTCTTATCTTCGGGGCCCCTTAAATTTCTGGTCCCTCAATCTTATGCGTCCCTCTTTCTTTTGTCCCTTTTTCTTTTGAGCCCCCTCTTTCTTCATCCCCCATTATCTTTGAGTCCCTTTATCTTCAGGGGCCATCATTTTGGGCCCTCATTATTTTTGGGGTCCCTTTATCTTTCGTCCCTAATTTTCTCGCCCATTTATCTTCCGTCCCCATTATTTTCTGCGTCCCCATTATCTTCAGCGTCCCATTATTTATGCGCCCACTTTATCTTCATGCGCCCCCTTATTAACTTTTCCCCCCAAAGCATTATTAATTTTCAAGCATGTAACCCCCTGTTTAAGACTTAATCCCGGGACCCGCACATTGTTAACTGGTTCTCGCCTTCCACTACCTGCCTCCAAGGTTACATTTATAACTTCAGAACGCCTTATTCGACGGTTAAAAATTTTTATCCCTGGTGAACTTAAAATAATTGAAAGTTCGGGAAAAACTGCACTCAGGTTCCCTGTTTTTTTAGTACCATTCCCATTTTGCAGTGAATGACTTTAAAAGATCTCTTCATTTGGTCACAAAAAATTTTGGATATTATCCCAACACCACAAGACTTGGGAAAAAGGGAATAATACATGCCCATGCACTCTAATCCCGGGCCGGGCTCGGGGAAATCCGTGTTCATCAAGAACCCCAAAACCCTTTTCAAGTGCCTTCAGCATTCTATGGAGAGGGGACATGGACACAGGGCATCCCACACTCCAAAACAACAGACACAGCCCCATCCACAAAGGTGGCAATAAAGCAATTGCAAAGAACTACAGACCGATAGCACTAACATCCCAAATCACAATTTTTTTCTAAGGGTTCTAAGAAGCAAGATCGCCAACCACCTAGATACCCATCAATTAAAAACCCAGGGAAACACTGGTTTAGAGCAGGTCGCTCCTGTCTGTCCCAGCTACTGGACCACTATGACAATGTCCGGGATGCTGTAGAGTATAAACAAAATGCAGATGTAGTATACACAGACTTTGTAAAAGCCTTCGACAACTGCGACAACGGTGTGACAGAGCTCAAAATGCGTGATAAAGGAAAAACAAAAGAGTAGTAGTAAACAGAGTAAAGTCTGAGGCGGCTACAGTGAAAAGTTCTGTTCCATAAGACACAGTACTGCTCTCATCCTGTTCCTCATCCTCAGATCTATCTTCCTTTGCGGATAACACACGAATTGCCATGACAGTGTCCACCATCGAAGGCACTGTAAGAAATCAGCAGACATCAACGAAATCTTTAAATGGGCCACAGAAAACAATATGAAGTTCAATGAAGAGAAATTTCAACTTCTCAGATATGGAAAACTTGAGGAAATTAAAATAGTATAAGGGTATAAAACAAATTCTAACCACACAATAGAACGAAAAACTAATATGAAGGACCTAGGAGTGATAATGTCAGAGGATCTCGCCTTCAAAGACCACAACAATGTATCTATCTCATCTGCTAGAAAATGATAAGATAGATAATGAGAACCTTCAAAACTAAGGACGCCAAGCCCATGATGATTCTCTCCAAATCGCTTGTTCTCTCTAGGCAGGAATACTGCTGAACACTAACTGCCCCTTCAAAGCAGGCGATATTGCTGACCTGAGAGTGTACAAAGAACTTTCACGGCCACATAAGTACGATAAAGCACCTAAATACTGGGAACAATTGAGTCTCTTGATTTATATTCCTGATTAAAAATAGTAATAGTAAAAACATGTATGTGCAAAACAGAGTCGCTGAAATTAATAAAATATAAGAGAAATATAAAAGTTTAGATCACGTATTAATCTTTAATCATATACCTGGAGAGGAGAATCAGCTGACTTCTTGTCACTAGGCTTGACATATAATAAATTTGTAAATACTACATCATGGTTTAAGGGACCGAGTTGTTGAATAAAAATAATTGGCAATAAAGGCACATATTGTAATTAATGAAATTACTGTGACCACTGATTCAATAATTTGTCCTATATTAGAATTGATCTTAATAGATCACATTTATTGGTATTTAAATTTATAAAATGAATGTTGCCTAAAATTTTCCACATCCTTCAAAATACTGTATTAAGAGAGTAAAAGAGGAAATGTATGAAGAAGAAACTTGTTTGAACTTGTGGGAGTGAGTCGTAAACTCTATGTTCAATAATAGATAAGTTAGGGCTATATTTAGATGATGTAATAAGATGTGGAGGTAGGCTGCAAGATGCTGAAATGGGTGAGCACCCAAAACATCCCATTTTACTACTAAAACCCCATTATCCGACAACCTTCATTTTTTTTTAATTAACAAAAAATTATAATGCGTGAAAAGGTACAGAACACTTTAAATTGTATTTAGAAATACTTTCTGGATACCGTAGGGGTGGCAAAGTGTAAAAAAGTTTATTAAATCTTGTGTAATATGTCGTCGAGTTGACACCAGAACCTATATGTTCCCAGGACCTCCACTGTTACCAAAGTAACGTGTCCATATTAAGGCTATTTGGTCTAACAGGTGTTGACTATAGTGGTCCAATTACTTTAGCTGGAAATCCAGATGGTGTTCCTGAGAAAGTGTATATGTTTATTCACTTGTACCGCTACCCAGGCATGTATTTAGAAGTGGCTCAGGACTTGTCTACCGAGCACTTTATACAACTGTTTAGAAAATTTGCAGCTAGAAGATCCTGTCCAAGAGTAATTATTTCAGATAGTGCCACTAATTTTGTAGCAGGTGCACAGCATTTGATGGAGTTACAAGAGAATATAAATGTACAGTCTCTGTTATTCCAGCGAGGATGTGTCTGCATTTGTCATCCCCCAGCGTGGGTTTTATGAACAAATGATAGAAAGTTAGAAACAGTGAAGAGATGTCTACAGAAGGTGCTACATAGGAAAAAGTTTGGAGGAATTCCATACTGTGGTAGTAGAGGTGGAAAATCGAATAAATAATTGTTCCCTCACATACATTAGTGAAAGTCCTGTTTGGATATATTAACGCTCTCTACACACATACTCCAGAAAAATGATGAAGAATATAATAGAATAATAATAATAATAATAATAATAATAATAATTTTTATTTCTATGCATATTACAAGTGTACAATGTTATTGGTAGTTACAATTATAAAACTGTATCCTTGAGGGATAAATATAATGTGTTAAATAAGGTGATTAATCATTGGTCTAATGTGTGGCACATAGAATGTCTTCTCACTCTATGTGAACACTTTTATGGTGCGTCAGAAGCCGTGAACAGACAGAACATTTAACTCGGATATATTGTATTGATACAGAGCAACACTGAACATTGTGGCGTCTTGGTCACGAAAGTCTGTGCATTATTAATAAATTAATTCCCTTAAAAAGTGTTCAACAAATAGGAAATAACGATCTAAAGGAAAGTGACATGATAAGTATAATTGAAGACAAAGTCAACCAAGAAACTCAATATGAAACTCGAGTTGACTGGAATTGACTCATAAAAGAAGAAATTATTTAAGTCGTCTACAACGATTTCTGTTCGGCCACAATTCGGAATTTTTTTCTGTAATTTGTGTAATAATTGAAGGGGATAATAGTGTTTATAAAATAGTGTCGGTGTGTGTCTTTAATGTGACTTGAAAAGTGATAAGCTACAGGGGAACCAACATCCTCTGTAATTTCCTTATTTATGGTAATCAGTTAATTAAGTAAGATGTAATTGTTATAATATTAGGATACTTAAAATACGGATAAGGAAAATGTATTACACACCTGGGAATCCCAGAATTTAAATAAATATATGTGTAAAAGATAAACGTAGGGGGGAAAGCCTTGGAATATGGCGTGAATATGGGTTTAGCGCTTTCCCATGATTATAATAATACGTAATGTACTAATGAATGGTATAATTAATCATGGGTCATCGGGGCCGATAGAAATATTATCGGCCGAATTTTACAATGACCGGATGAAGGAAAAAAAAATTCATGTGTAAGTGTCCAGATATTAAAAGAATGGTCATAAGGAGACTGATGAGGAAGATATAGACAGGACCTAATACACCAGAATTCTATTAAACACTATGCATCAGTTCTCACCAAACTAATAAGAAAGGCCAAGCAATTGTACTATTCCAGCAGATTCACCGAAACAAGAAGAGATATAAAAAAGATCTGGAAAACACTCTCAGATTCTGGGCACCCACAAACTGAAAAAACTAGGGATATTGTCCTGACTAAACCAAATGAAACACAACTACAGCCTATTGATACAGCTAGCAAGTTAAATGACTTCTTATCAACCATAGGATCAAATTTCGCCAGTAAAATCCCAGGTACCAATGCCCAACCTCTTTCTATCTTGCACCTACCGAACCCACTGAAGTCACCATGATTATAAAGTCACTTAAGAATAAATCAGGGAATCTGTCTCAAGTCCCACCACTATTGTACAAGCGAGGGCTCATGTCCTTTCGCCTGCTATTTCATTACTTTTAACAATTCACTAGAAACTAGCATTCTCCCGGCACCCTCAAGACAGCAAGGGTTACACCAATTCTCAAAGGTGGTGACCCCACAGATGTAAATAACTACAGGCCAATCTCGAACTTACCGTTGCTATCCAAATTTTTTTGAGAAACTCGTGCACAAGAGCTTATATTCGTTTATTACAGTACAAAACATACTCAACCCCTGCCAATTTGGCTTTAGAAAAACAAAAGCACAAACGATGCAATTGTAAAATGCTGGACCTACTTTACACAACACTTGAAAACAAGGAATATCCGCTAGGACTCTTTATTGACCTAAGGAAAGCTTTTGATACAGTAGACCACGGCATCCTACTCCAAAATTTGACCATTACGGTATAAGAGGTCACGCTCTTATGTATTTCAAATCCTATCTTACTAACAGGTATCAATACGTCACCATTAAAGATACAATCTCATCAACACGACCACTTGATACTGGAGTGCCACAGGGAAGTGTCCTTGGTCCCCTGCTCTTCCTCCTATACATCAATGATCTTCCCAACGTATCCCAACACCTGAAACCGATTCTCTTTGCTGATGATACGACTTATGTCATCTCCCACCCAAATCTTGCCTCACTCAACACCATTGTTAATGAAGAGCTACTAAAAATATCAACCTGGATGACAACCAACAAACTTACACTTAACACTGACAAAACCTTCTACATTATGTTTGGTAACAGAACATGTGTTGCACAACTGAACATAATGATTGACAACACTCCTATTGCTAAACACAATGAGGGCAAATTCCTGGGCCTACACCTTGAGAGCAACCTGAATTTCAGCACCCATATCAACCACATAGAAAAAAAAGTATCCAAAACGGTTGGGATCCTCTCTAAGATACGTTACTATGTACCGCAATCAGCCCTACTCACACTATACTATTTACTCATCTATCCCTACCTCACCTATGCCATATGTGCTTGGGGATCAACAGCAACAACCCACCTAAAACCAATATTAACTTAACAAAAAGCTGGAGTAAGAATTATCACGCAATCCAATCCCAGGCAACACACACCCCACTCTTCAAAGACCTCACTGTCCAGAACATCCACACTTACTACTGTGCAACCTACATGTACAGAACCATAAATTCCAATATTAACTCTGAACTAAAACGCTTTCTTGATAGTTGTGACAGGACCCATAGGCACAACACCAGACACAAAAATCTATACAAACGTTCAATGTACATTAAAGGGCCTAAAATCTGGAACTCCCTACCTGAAAACTCCAGAACTGCAGACTCAGCCACCATTTTCAACACTATCATCAAAAAACATCTTATCTCACTAACACACCTCACCATCACCTAAACACATGAAAACCACCGATTCACTCACACACACACATCCTCCTCATCTACACCAACACTGACAGTAAACATAAAATCCCGAATATAGCTATTGTCTAATAAATCTCAAACTAGTCTTAAGTTTGCCTGATATACTCCAATATTGGAGCTTTAATAGAAACAATGTAACATGCCAAGACAAAACCATTCTTATTACTAATTTTACAATCTAAATATTCTGAACTACCTCACTATTGTAAATCTATTTAATCATTTGAAATTTATATTCATATGTAATTTGTAATATAGATTAAAAAACTAGTATTAAGTCTGCCCGAAAGGCCTAGCATGCCCAGACATGCTAGGCATGCTAATGGCCATCTTTGTAATTATTGTCTTCTAAATGTAAAACACACATTGTAATTTTTACAGTGAAATAAATAATCTTAATAATAGTGGACGTGGTAAATGGATGAAATGTTGTACTGCAATAATTTATCTTCGCCTCCCAGTGTATATTAAACCTCACACAACAGGTAAGGTGGCTAATTATTGGCCAATATTGCCGTCCTGTAGGGAGACGTTAGGATATATCACCTATGGAATAAATGATAAGTGCAATTTATGTTTATAATTAGTGTATTAACTTGCTTTAATATGAAATTTGTAGTCGCATTTTCTTATATAATTGTTATACAGTCCATAACCTAATTTGCCAGTGTTACTGGCTTTAATTTTCATAAAATATTCAGGAACCATGTGTTCCTAATCTAAGGTCCGGAAGTGTGTTGGAGAGGTGAGAGTGTGGGCATTGAAGGAGGGGCATTGAAGGACCCCAGTGTCTCTGAAGTCAGGGCCGGATTTAGATCTTGGGGGGCCCGGCCGACCGACCGACCGACCAACTAGACATTTAAGTTAAAATGGTGTAATTTATAAAAGGAAGAAATCAAAACAGTTTAACTTCAAGAAAGAAATTGATTCAATCCCTCTTTTTGTAAAAAATAACCCTTTTAGGAGAGGGCCAGCTTATAATGGCCAAGAAAAGCTTCTTCACGTTTTTCATTTTTTAGTTAATTTACCATGGTTCTTAAAGAAAACTTCAAATATTAATTCTGTTATGGGCGTACACCTCCAGGACACTTCATGCAACTCCATTATAATTATAATATCTAGTCTATGTTTATTTATATCTTTTGTGTAGAAGTTATATGAAAAAAGATAGAAGAATAGGGGAATTCCATTTACAGGGATAAAAATGTATCAAAGGAAATAGAACAACATTCAGTTCAGTTCAGACTCTCAGGTAAGGACCCACTAGGGGCGAGGGGGAAGTGGGGACAGACGAAGAACAGCCGGTGAGAGGAAGAACTGCAGGAGAAGAGAAAGAGTCAGGACTAAACCCAACAGTCTAACTACTCTATTCAGAACAACATCAGAAGAGAAATTTGTACCGATGAAAAAAAATTGTATAATAATAATTTCATACGGAATGTATAAAATATAACAAGTATATGTTGCCTGGCTAAGATAACACAAGTCTAAAAATTGAATTTCTCTATAAAATTTAACCACAAATAGTTTAGTTTAATCTATCAAATTATAAAAAAATATTGAATTTTAATTTGATCATACAATTTCTAAAAAAATTCTCTCAAATATTATTATTTATTGAATAAATCAGCTGACTTTCTAGTAGTGATATAAATTACTGGTTTTCAGATAAGGTATGAAGCTGTGGTGGTATTATTGTTTATATTGTGGACATCACTGCAAAGTTTTTCTTTTTTCCATACTGCTGTATAAGATGTTATAGTATTTACACTAAATAAAATAAATACATGAATACATGCATATTTACACTTTACATATATACTTACCCTAATACATAAATACACTTATGAAGTCATTAGACTGGAATAAGTAAATTTTTTGCATAATCTTTCCAGTCTGCAGCAAATCATCAAATTTACCAATCAAACATTACATAAGTAAGTGGAATTAGCCATCAGAGCAGTTTCAAGACAATCCATTTTGTCTCTCAATGCCCGAGCTTCATGTCTTGCATCGGGTGTTTGCTCAAAGTCACTTTCAATATCTCTGAGGCATTTTGAATAGAGTTGTATCCACGTACAAGGGCTTCAGTAGCATCAGCTCTTGCTGACCAACGAGTGTCTGAGACTTCACAGTTAGTGCTCTTTTCTTTCCTTCCAAAGACTTTATTAGATTTGCCCATCTGCGTGTTGACTCAGAAAAAAAGGTGTATAAACTCTGTATAAAGGCAAAATAACTAACAGTTTCCACACAGCAAGAGGCAGCAGCCTGTCCAACAAGATTCAGTGAGTGAGCAGCACAGGGAATAAAAACTGCTGCTGACTTCTTATTTTTAAGTCTGGTCTGCATTCCTGTGTAGCAACCGGACATATTACTAGCATTGTCGTAGGACTGTCCTCTGCAGTCTTCAAAATGAATACCTTCTTTTTTTTTAGAAATTCTAGCAGAGATGCAGACAGCACTTCAGCCTTGTGAAAGCCAGTCTGCAGGAAAGTTAAAAAAATTTCTACCGGCTTTCCAGAAAGGACGTATCGCACAATCACTGTTAGCTGGTCAACATGAGTTAGGTCTGGTGTTGAATCAACTGAAACTGAGAAGTACTTTGCAGTTTTAAACTTTAGCATAGAATTCCGGTGACCTTGACTTTTTCAATAATTTTAATTTTTTCCTCTGCTTTTTTCCAGTCATTAAAGCCATCCCTGCTGGAAAACCTGTCACATCCGCTGGACATCAGAGTACAATAAAAACAATAACCAGCAACCTTTGATGGGCTGTACAGGAGCCACTTTCTTAAATGCTGCTCACCATTGTTGTGAATAGAGTAAAACATATAATTCTTGAAATGACGACAATGCCTGTCCAACTGATAATAGCGTCGAAATTATGGGTACTAGTCGGAATCATTTTTGTTTTGACATATGGTGACAGTTGACCAAAAGGACACATGGTTCACTGTCCATGTCTACACAAGTATCTGCAGAATGTAATTGTGGTGATTCATCACCTTTACTATCTTGATTTGGTATGTTCTTTTTATTTTCTGCAGATGTACTTGGGAATGCGGTGGCTCCTCAGAAGAAACATCACCTGGTAGTGGTACTGGTTCTTTATTAGTAGCGTCAATGTTTTCCACAGGAAGCAGAGAAAATTCTGTAAGGCGTTTTGTCTTTGCCAAGACCTCAGCATTTCTTTCACTTGATTCTTTGGAAATCTTTCTTTTCTGAGCTCCTGACAACTGAATTTTCCCTGCCATACTGGGCCTTCTGAAAAACAAATATTCAGATTTTTGACGTTTAATGACAATGTAGTTAGTGACATACACACACACAAACATATATATATATATATATATATATATATATATATATATATTGCTAGGAATTCGCAAGAGCAGGCGAAATATTCACAAACACTGATCTCTGGCCGACGGAGACTCGAACCACGAACCTCATGACAAGGTACGCTGTAAGCCTTCCTGCCTGGCTGGCTGCCTTGGAATAACGTCTACGAAAGCTGGATGCCAAGGTATTGGACCAGTGTGGTACGGTCGGTAAAGCACTGCGTACCTTGTCATGAGGTTCGTAGGTTCGAGTCTCCTCGGCCAAGATCAGTGTTATATATATATATATATATATATATATATATATATATATATATATATATTTTGTCGTGCCGATTAGGTAAAACTGGTCAATTAGCAAGAACTCATCAAAAATTAAGTCCTTTCTAAAATTTTCTCTTATACGTTTAAAGATATACGTTTAAATATATTTTTCGTTATGTTCAGAATGTTTTGAAATTATTGTATACACAAATTTTCACTTGTCTTATATGGCAAGGTGAGCGTTGATATTTAAGCCAAAATCGCAAGTTTTACCTAATCGGCACGATATATATATATATATATATATATATATATATATATATATATATATATATATATATATATAAATTTTTGTGTGTGTGTGTTTGTGGATGTTAGTGTGTGTAGATGTAATTGAAAAACGATGATATTCACAAACCTTTATGAGCAACACAGATCTAAAACACGGACACCACTGCCCCACACCACTGCCCCACACCCTGCCCCACACCACTGCCTAGCACTAAAAGCAGTCGACAAACACACAAAACACGTATATAGCCCCAGGTCATTAATTGACTTGTGGGTCATTGACCTTTACACTGACACTAACCAAATTTTTATATTTTATTTAAGAGACAGGTATATGTACATATTACATACATGGAAACGTTCGAAACATATGAACCTTATAATTACCAACATAATTTACATATGATAATAACATAGAAACTCACCACAAATATACTTGTTACTAATGCATGATCATCATTTTCCTCATAACATCAAGGTGCCTCTATGAAACAATAGTTAAAACTTACAAATGCAATATACCCCCTCCCTCAACCTTCCTAACATAAAACTCCCTCTGAAAATTTTTGATTAAACCAACAATATATATACATAGCACACCCTACCCCCTAAATATACACTAAACTGTACAATCAGAACTGTATATTACACGATACCATTATTTCTATGCATCCTTTTGAATTCTGTCAAGTATTTAAATTTTTAAATATCACAATAATAACTCTAACGACTACGTATACAAATTTATATGGTATCACTTTACCATATATTTAGTAAAGATTAACATAGATAATCCTAAATCAGGGAAATGTTCTCCACACGAAGAAACATACAACTAGGACTGTGTCTCACTGACATCGCAGTACATTTGCAACACCTAATGGTATAAAATTACATTATTTACTTAAATACACATATTACTTCCCTTTGCTGTTATTCTAATAATTTTCCCTTTAATTCTAATCTGACAGTAAAATTAGAGACGGGGTATTGTACATATTAATAAATAGGAGCGTTCCAAACATATGAACGCTTATAATTATCAACATAATTTACATATGCAAACAACATAGCACCTCACCTCATTACAGACACTATAGCACAATCATAATTTTCCCATTACTTAAGGTGCCTCTATGAACAAAACAACCACTAGTCAAAACATGAAACTCCAAAAAACCTGGATAATACATAACTCTATCGCTCTGAACATGCAACATATCAAAGGCCCGATGAACAATCACCGATTAATATGCCCCCTGACCTTCCTCATAAAGCTCCCCCAAAAAAATCTTTGATAAAAAATAAAATAATATCATAACACACCCCAGCCTTTTAATCCTAAACACAATTGTACAATCATAACTGTACATTGCCCAGTAATATTATTGTCTATGCATCCTCCTGCATTCTGACAAGTAAATAAATTATAAAAAAAAAACAGAAATAACACTAAGGACTTCATATACAATTATATGGTATACACTACCAATATATTTAGTTAAGAAGCACAGGTAATCCTAAACCACAGTATTGCTGTCCTCAAGATGAAACATGCAAACCCATAACTGTCTCACTAACATCTCAGTACACTGTGCATCACACCTTAACATAATATAAAATACAGCAAGGTGTAGGGGAAGTTCGTGAGGGGAGTGGGTAGAATGAAAGGGGTAAGGCAGCTGGGATTGATGGGATAAAAATAGAAATTTAAAAGCAGGTGGGGATATAATTTTGGAGTGGTTGGTGCTATTATTTAATAAATGTATGGAAGAGGTAAGGTACCTAGGGATTGGCAGAGAGCGTGTATTGTTCCTTTGTATAAAGGCAAGGGACAAAAAAGAGTGCAAAATTATAGGGGAATAAGTCTGTGAGTGTACCTGGTAAAGTGTATGGTAGAGTTATTATTGAAAGAATTAAGAGTAAAACAGAAAGCAGGATAGCAGATGAACAAGGGCTTTAGGAAAGGTAGGGGTGTGTAGACCAAGTGTTTACAGTGAAACATATAGGTGAACAGTATTTGGATAAGGGTAAAGATGTTTTTGTGGCATTTATGGATTTGGAAAAGGCGTATGATAGGGTAGATAGGGGGCAATGTGGCAGATGTTGCAGGTGTATGGAATAGGAGGAAGGTTACTGAAAACAGGAAGAGTTTTTATGAGGATAGTGAGGCCAGGTTAGAGTGTGTAGGAGGAAGGGGACTATTTCCCAGTAAAAGTGGGCCTTAGACAAGGATGTGATGTCACCGTGGTTGTTCAATATATTTATAGATGGGGTTGTAAGAGAAGTGAATGCGAGGGTCTTGGCAAGAGGTGTTGGGCTAAAAGATAAGAAGCAAATACAAAGTGGGAGTTGTCACAGTTGCTTTTGCGATGACACTGTGTTTTTGGGGGATTCTGAAGAGAAGCTGCAGAGGTTGGTGGATAATTTGGTAGGGTGTAAGAAGAAAATTGAAAGTGAATATAGGAAAGAGTAAGGTGATGAGGATAACAAAAAGAATAGGTGACGAAGATTGGATATCAGATTGGGGGGAGAGAGTATGGAGGAGGTGAATGTATTCAGATATTTGGGAGTGGACATGTCGGCGGATGGGTCTATGAAGGATGAGGTGAATCATAGAATTGATGAGGGGAAAAGGGTGAGTGGAGCACTTTGGAGTCTGTGGAGACAAAGAACCTTGTCCATGGAAGTAAAAGGGGAATGTTTAGATAGTTATACCAAGCTCTTATATGGGTGTAAGCATGGGTGATGAATTTGCAACGGGAGAAGGCTGGAGGCAGTGGAGATGTCATGTCTGAGGTCAATTGTGGTGTGAATATAATGCAGAGAATTGGAGTTTGGAAATTAAAGGGGGTGCGGGATTACCAAAACGATTGTCCAGAGGACGAGGAGGTTGTTGAGGTGGTTTGGACATGTAGGGGCGAATGGAACAGACAGAGTGACTTCGAGTGTATAAATCTGTAGTGGAGGGAAGGCGGGAGGGGTCGGCCTAGGAAAGGTTGGAGGGAGGTAAGGAAGTTTGTGTGCGAGGGCTTGGACTTCCAGCAAGCATGTGGAGCGTATTTGATAGGAGTGAATGGAGGCATATGGTTTTAATACTTGACGTGCTGTTGGAGTGTGAGCAAAGTAACATTTATGAAGGGATTCAGGAAACCGGCAGGCCGGACTTGAGTTCTGGAGATGGGAAGTACAGTGCCGGCACTCTGAAGGAGGGGTGTTAATGTTGCAGTTTTATAACTGTAGTGTAAAGCCCCTTCTGGCAAGACAGTGATGGAGTGAATGATGATGAAAGTTTTTCTTTTTCGGGCCACCCTGCCTTGGTGGGAATCGGCCGATTGTTAATAAAAATAAAATAAAATTACTTCCCTTTGCTGTTATTCAGAGAACATTCACTAATTCTTATCGGGACCTACACTGTCTGAACCAGCAAATCCTCACACAGTTACTAATTTCTTTATCAACCACTATACATTAATGTAAATGCAACATGCTACGTATCAATTATGTTGAAGCCAATACCACAATAAACTCCCGTACATTATTTTATCCATAATAAAATAGGTCAAAACAGTATTACCTATTACATACAAAGTGACATTCCTCTGTGAAAGTATGCTATAGTCATACCAGAAACACAAATATGATTACAATCAAATATATGCCAATTTTAGCATCTCTCTATCCACCAGTGCATACATAAAATTTTCCCTGTTACATCTTGTATCCTGTACTACAGGTATGATTATTATGTACTGCAACCAACCATAAATTGCAAAGCAGGCAAACAAAAACATAAACATCAAATACAAAGAAAACAGGAGTCACCACAGTTTTAACCACCTTTAATTTTCCCTTTTAATAACGTTCCTAATTCCATTCCACACATACAACACCTATGGTCATCTGTCAAAAAAATTTTGTACCCTGTTGTCACCCTACTGCCAACACAAACTTTGTTCATACACCCTTACCTTACACCCCAGAAGAACAGCCCTCTTCACCTACACCGTCATCGTAAATCCAACAACTGTTGTGACGTAAAATCCCCATACACATCCTGAAAACACCTCGTCCATGCCGTTCCTATACTAACCTATTCCTACACTTAGTTCGGTACATATTCGCTGCAATGGCCTTATCCGTTCCTGTCCAGTCATTCCCTTCATTCCCCATGAGGTATTTACAAAATCAACTGCCATGTACAATAAAACCCCTACGAACATCTGTTCGTACCCCTATATCTAAACTCAGGAATTTCAATGGATGTATCCCACCCCCACCCATCATCCTTATTAACCATGCCAGCACTCCCTGATAGTCCCCAGATGTTCGCAAAAATACACCCATGATAAGCAGTGTCTTCTTCCCACAAAATTCACATCGAGCGTCCCCAGCACTCCCATCCTAAATAACGCTGATTTGAACCAATATTCCGTGCAAGAATCTGTACATCACTTCCTTCACCCTTGGTTTCAATTTCATTCCCTTTAAACCTCCCCATATACCTACCCAATCATACACAGGGAAATTAGACATTCCCTCTACCACAACTCTACCTTCACCAGCTCTTTCCAATGTGCAACTTTGATCCTCTTCGGGTTCCTAGCATGCATCATTGTGCGAACATATCCTCACAATGTACTAAATCCTTCCCGCCACCACTTCCTCACATTACGCATAGCATTATCTACCCTTTTACCCATTGGACCCCCTTTTCTCAGATAGCAACCTTTGACATACATTCCCCTTACGATTTCCAAATTAATTAACCCCAGACCCCCACATCTCACTTTCTTCACCACCACATCCTTACCCAACCAGTGTTTCCCATATCCCCATACGTACCTCAAGACTTTCTCACGAAACCAACCACATCTTCTCTTAAAATTGGATAAATCGCCGCAACATGCCAAATTTTACTATACAGCAAGGTGTTTACCACAATAACCCTCTGAAAAATAGTCGTATCCCCTACTCCAACCTCCCATCCTTCTCATTGCGCCTCTTATTACATTCTCTGCATTTACGCGTCTCTCATAACTATCCATAAACACGATACCACAAATCTTTAAGCTTTCAACCACATTCCAACCACACTTCTACCAACCATCCCCTCCCCTACCCAAGCACCTATCTCAACAACTTAGACTTACACAAATTTATGCTCATTCCTGTTGCCTTCCAAATTCCTCCAAAACGCACTTACTCTAACCAGCTCTTCCTCACACTTCACCAAAATAATTGTGTCATCCACGTATCCAACAATCTTTGACCGCTATTCAGCCCCAAACCCTCCCCACCTCCTGTTCCTAGCCCTTCATTCACCACTTGATACATCGAGTTTTGTAAGCAAGCAAATAACATTTGAGACAAGGGACACCCTGCCTCAAGCCTTTACTCCATACATACTGTACCACCTAACTTCCCATTCACTTGCATTCGCAATCTCGCATCACTATACAATAATTCTGCCCATCGCACTATCTCCTCACCAAAACCCTGCTTTCTCTAATGCCCCATAACATTTCCCTATCAACGCTATCATACGCTGCTCTCCAATCCACTGCCAAGACTCCTCCCCCTCACTTTCATCAATAAAATCAATAATACTATGCAAACCCTCATTTATACACCGCCCTGGAATACCATATTGCCCTTTTTCTATTACTTTACCAATTACTTTCTTAATCCTATTCCTAACACTTTAGCAAACAACTTATAATCCGCACACATCATAGACAGGGCCCTATAATTCCTAATAGTCTCTCCAACCCCATCCTTACATATCAACACTACCACTCCTGTTCTTTGAGATTCACCCATGCATCCTTTTTCCTTCATACCATTAAATAAACGCACCACACATTCCCTTAATGCTTCCCAATTCACCACATAAAGTCATTAGGCAATCCATCTACTCCTGGTGACTTACGCATATCTCATACCATTTAATGCTTCTAAAATCTCATCTTCACTTGTTGCACCACCCATTCCCATCCTATCTTCTTTCGTTACAACAGATTCAACACTATCTAAAAAGCCTCACATCCTTATGCACTCCAAAATTTGCTTTAAAATATTCTGAAACCATACCCCTTTTTTATACATACTCATTGCCTCTTTGTTTTCATTTTTGCCCTTTTTATATCCCTCATTTCACCCCTGAATTTTAAAAGTGTTTATTAACATACCATTTCTACGTTTCCTATTTTTCCTCAACACCCACGCCGAAGGTTTATCCCCAAACACCTCTTCCTTTTCCCTCCTCTCCCACGGTTCATCAAATCGTTCATTTTGTATTTCCTTAACCTATCTTTAATACTTCTCATTTCCAATCTGTTTATCATTCCTCCTTTTTGGCACTCCCTTTAATTGTCCCTCCAAATACTTTTGAAATACTTCCATTGCTCTACCTCCCTTCCTCTTACCCTTTTATTTCTGAATGGCAGGTTTCCTCGTCTCCCACCTTTCCAACTATGCCCCTCCTCTAACCGACCTTTCCCTTTGGTTTCCCCCCATATCCCAAAATTAACTTTCTTTTTCCCCCCTTCCCCTTTTTACATTCAATTTCCAATATCCAACAACATCACCATACCCTTCCAATCCAATTCAACTAACACACCTCTATGGTTAAAATATCCTACATCCCACATTGAACCCCACCTACCCCCAACCCTGGAAACATATATTCGATCAGACATTTTTATACCCTCTGGAAAAAAAGTGTTCAATCAAACCTCCTCCTCCCACCACATCAACCACTACTCCCAAGCACATCCCTTAAACCTCAAAAAAATCCTTCCCCGGTTCCACCATCCCTCTCCCTTATAATGCAAGTTCCAGTCCCCCCCCAAAACCTCCCACCTCGGCAATCCCCTCAATAAATAAATTAAGGGGTTTCCCCTCACATACTCCTCCTTTACCCTCCTATTACTAATAGCCGGGGATACACCCCAATGAAAAAACTCGTACACCACCCCCATGCCATCCACCCTTACAACCCCTACCCTCACTCCCTCTTCCCATCTCAACAACCCGAAAAGGCTGTTCTCCTTTTAACTAAGACCCATCCACCCTTGAAAGACCACCACTCCCCATAACACTATATCCGGGCAATCAATTCCCTCCCATACCGATAATTATGCCCTGTATGAAAACTAATCCCATTCTTTGAAGACCCTGAACCATTTCCTTTTATCACTTGTTAGCTCCATTTACATTTAAGTTAAACTCCTGAAAACATTAAAGGGGTTTCCTTGGATCGTCTGTTTTTTTCCCTTCCAATTTTGATACCTTGTCCTGTTCCTTTTTTTTATCCCCATTCCTAACATCTTTCCTTTCCCCCTCCGTTTTGCCCTGTTCCCTTTCCTGTTCCCGTCAACCGATACTTTTTTACATACCCTCTGCGCCGGGGTAAGGGAGTCGTCCTCCCCCCTGGCCATGGATCTCTTTCCGAGAATCGTTGCCTCCATGTCCCGGGTCCCTGTCCTCATTTGTATCATCACCTGCACCTCCTGCCCCTCAAAACCCTCTACCAGGACTGTCTCCCCGCTCCCCACCTCACTAATATCTCCTCCACTCCCTGCACTGTTCCCTCCACTGTTGGACTTGAGAACCATCCAACATTCCCCCACCAGTTCAGGTATTGCCGTTTCTATATCAAAGTCAAGGGCACCCTCCTCACCAATTGCTCCCAAGGTGTCCCTGCTTTCCCCCCGATAACTGAGACACTCGTCTACAGTCTCCTTCACGATATCCTCCACTTTGTCGTCTCTCCTCTCCCTCTTCTTGTGGTTTCAGTAGTCTTCCATACCTTCCTCCTTCCCCTCTCCATTCGGTCGCCGTCCTTGTTGTCTGTCAAATCCGCCGCCATGTGCTCTAAAGTCTTGCGACATGTCCTCCTCTGCCCAACATATGTTACATATACTTGTGTTAAATTCATTAACACAAGTTAGGTATGGGTCTTCTTAAAAATCATTTTGAACTATATTTCCCCCTCTGGCACACCCTCATACCTTCCATCATTCCATCGTCCCTAACTGCTGCATGTATGGATAATGTTAAAAATTCCCTCCCATCAATTTCCCCGCCTCAAATGCAGGTGGAACTTTAATCCCCTATGTATTGTGAAGACATCTTTCATCCTCCCACCACTGCCGTGTTTTTGTAACTCTTGTCCCAATTTATCAACAAGCTCTCATATCTTGGGTTGTCAACGGCGAAAATTCTCTTGCTTCCGTTGACCCCTCCATAGATATCTTGATTATCAATCCGTATTTGTCACGGATTATAGCAGGTAGAAGTACAGATCGTTGGACTGGTATTAGCTCCTTGCCAGCAACTCAATGCATACAGTGTTCCCCTCGTCTCGATACTTCCGCCATTTTTCTATGAAGGTACAAGCGTCACAGCACAACGAGAAACGCCCCAGTACCTGCTTGGGCTGGGGGAGCGAAAAGTCCTAACCAGAAATAGCCTTCTGAGGTCGACATAGCCAATCAAAGCCATACACAATAGCTTCCTTGCACACAGACACCAGACACACACACACGTGTGTGCCCCCTTCACCTCTGACCTCATGGTCTGGTCATTTATCTCTAAACTGATGCTAACCAGAAATAGTTAAGTCAAGTTATTCAAAGGGAGAGGGGGTGGGGAGCACCCTGGGTGGGGGACACCTTTTCTTTATATTTTCTGATGCCCCACACACACTTTATTTGTTAATTCTTTTTACTAATTAAACTAATTTTTGTTATAAAGGAAGTTCTTCGTCTGTGGGCCCCTCTGGAAGGGGGCCTGGGGCAGTTGCCCCCTTACAAATCAGGCCCTGTCTGAAGTCCCACATATCTGCAAGGTACATCAATATCAGTAAGTATAATCTGTTTTAAATGTGCCAGAGTTCTCCCCAGTTATGTGGGTGAAAGGTTAATTCAAGATTATACTTGTAAAAATTCACCCACATAATTTCTCACAGCTGCAAATGTTAATGATAAGGATTGTCAAAATGTGCAAGTTATTTTTCCGCAGAGCGGCAGGAAAAAGAAAAACATACACTGTAAATGGAAATTTTGAAACAGGATGCCTATCAGGAGACTAGTAATTTTAATTCTAGTGAAGGCATTTTAATCCCTGGACAAAGAACGCCGACTGAGAAACATAGCTACGCAGGAGACCTTTAAATGATAGTGCGAGATGTTGCAAAGCACGGCAAACATCACAATCCATACTGCAGGAGGAGCAAGACATAGATGACAATACTGAGTGTCAAATAGCTATTAAATCTATTACATATATCACTGCAACTCTTGGATAATGTGCTTGATTCGACCCTTCAACAAACAGGGGCCACTAATGAATTGTTTAGCACGTATGCGAGATGCAGAACCTATTGGAGCTGGGTGTTTAAAATGTGTCAGGAAGTCTGTTAAGTGATGTAAGTAGTGTTGTATACAGACATTAAGGAGGAATTATAGATTATTGAGTATACGTGTCTAGGATTATTTATATTGAGGCTTCGAATGTAACGGAATTGAATGGAGTCTTTTCGGATCACTCAGGAGTATTTGTTGAGCTGAAATGGGAAGCTGTTATCAGTGTACACAGGTCGTATTGGAAAATGACTGTTACTGTTTTGAGTGCGAGTGTACACAGGTCGTATTGGAAAATGACTGTTACTGTTTTGAGTGCAGTGTACACAGGTCTTGGAAAATGATGTTACTGTTTGAGTGCGTCTCAGATCTGATAGGTATAAAGAGTGGTGGCGATGTCATGGGTATCGTCATGAATTTGGTGATTGTATAACCTGGTGGCAGACGATTGGGAAAACACACATAAGACTGATGTAGTATAAAAAAATAACTAGGGAATGACATGAGGTGACCAGGGGATTTAATACACATGCATCAAAATGCATAATTTTTTTTAGATTTTATTTAAAAGCATTATATACAATGTTACATGTGTCATAAAAGATACATCTTAACAAATAAACAGGCAACAATCAATTATTCAATGGTAAACAACTGAATTAATAAACCCGACACCATATGATATAGTATAACAAACACAAGTTACCTCTGAAACCTCCTACTAACACCACCCACACACTAACCAATATTCTTCATATATCATCAAGGTCACAAATATGTATATACAAAGGTGCAGTCCTATGACAATTGATACATGTCCATTATAAACATCACTTGCACTTAATACGTACAAAAACTAATATATATTACTGTAAACCCTAACTCATTGTTTGTTAATTCCTTCACTCTCACGCTGTATATTAACCTGTAATCCCAATTCCTTATGCAGTACATATTGCAATAATAAAAACCCTTCAATGATTCAACTTACATCTCAAAATTCAAATTCTGTTGTTATGGTATAATCACATGGCCCTCTCTCCCCCCTATCTACACTCTCACTTGTGCTCACCATTTGGAATTCGGCAAACACCCAATTACTTGCTACTCTTTATACAATATACACATTTCATAATATAAACACAATTTATCAACAAAGAGAACAATTGTAACCACTGAAAGCTTAAACATATGTTCTCAATCCTATTGTTGTACAAATATATAACCCCAAAACCTAACCTACACACACACATCCTCTAACATACAAATCCCATCATATACAATGCTTACCCTCCTTATCCCTTATCATGTCCTTCATTGCGTTAAGCATACATTAAATATTTATACAATACAAAAACTTATTTATTCAATATTTTTACAATTACATATCAATCTAACAATATATTTGATTCAAGACCATAAATGAATCAACTCAAACTTTTCTAAAATAAAATCACGTTATTCTGTTAAAAAAACGTGTAACCACCCTCATCCCGTCATATAATCTCACTTGTGCGTACGTATTACTATTCACTGACTTTTACTACATCTTTCCATCATTCTATAACCTTACTTTAATACATTTGTTATTCTACCCGCCCTCCTATATATCATTAATTAATTATTTTGTCCTGGACCCTACAAAATACATTATACACCTTGTGCTCACATAGATTCTACTATCAACATAATGTTCCTATAAAGCCATTTATTTGAACACACAACATTATTATCCCCCAAGGGGGTTTCATATTCTCTATCACATATAACACTGCCAACCCATACACACACAACCCGCACATATAAAGGGAGGAGCTTACGACGACGTTTCGGCCCGACCCATCTCATTATGACAAATTATTTTACAGTATTTAACACCAATGTGTTATCCCACATGCATAATTCTAATATTATTTTCCTTACGACATTTGTCTCTGTACAAATTTTATGTCTATATTATTTAAGGCCATTCAATAAACGCAGTGTGTACAACAATTTCTCCTCATACTCTACTATAAGCACAGAAAGCCCCCGTTATCACCAATTTCAAAACGTTCCTTCCTTCATATATAAGTATGACATTACCAAACTGATCGCATTTACTTTCCACATATACATCTCACACTCACCCCTCCCTCCCGCATTCACACAGAAGGAGAAGCTAGGCACCTTGGGCTGCCACAAACCCGCCCACTTGGACTCGAAGGCGTGCAGCTACATAGCAGCAGACGATGTCAGGAAGTGCAAATTTAGTAAGCACTACAGGATCCTTTTGAAGCCACACCCCAGCTTTGGGCCAAAGCACGAGTGCTGGGAAGTTCAGAAATGCCTCTTGCTGTGTGTGTAACTGGTGCCTTGTGGCCTGGTGGCAAAGTTCTCGCTTCACACGGTGAAGGTCCGGGTTCGATTCCCGGTTAAGGGGTGGATACATTGGGAGTGTTTCCTTACACCGGTTGTCCATGTTCACCCATCAGTAATAATGGGTACCTGGGTGTTAGTCGACTGGTGTGAGTCGCATCCAAGGACAAATTTCACCTAATTTGCCTGAAATGCTCTGCGTAACAAACGGCTTTCTATGTACTAGTATGTCATTGATGTCAGCTAGACCTGATGACCCCGTGGACTGGCTGGCAAAGCTCTTGCTTTACACACGGAGGGTTCGATTGTCGGTGGGGTAGAAACATTTTGACGTGTTTCCTTACACCTGTTGTCTTGTTCACCTAGCAGCAAATAGGTACCTGGGTGTTAGTCGACATGTGTGGGTCACATCCGGGGGTACAAGATTGAGGACCCCAATGGAAATAAGACAGAGTCCTCGATGATGCACTGACTTTCTTGGGTTATCCTGGGTGGCTAACCGTCCGGGGTTAAAATCCGAAGAAATCTTATCTTATGCCTTGTACTTGTAGAAATAAAGATATTGTCATTATTATTACTTGTCTGTTGCACTCTGGCTTCAGTTTTGATAATGATAGTTCAAATGCCAGAGAATGTAACTTGTACATGCTTAGGGATAGTATGTTAAAGAGATTAGGAATTTTAAGGAATGCGGAAGTAACTATGGTGCAGAGTGGTTGTTTGTGGTTAATACACTGTTATACTCAAAGCATTGTATATATCAAATGTGTATCCATTATTGGAAGGCATGATACGTAAAATACACTGAGTGGGGTAATAATAGTGATTAGTGTGTCCTGGTAGTCAGCTCTCTAACCTCACACTGTGTCAGTGGTTCTATTTCGGCAACGGTGGAAACATTGGTGTTTCCTTACACCTTCTGTTACCGTTCACTTGACAAGTAAGTGAGGTCCGGGCAAGTAGGTGTCCTGTGCATCGATCGCTAGCGCACTCAGCTAACACACTGAGGTCCGGGGTTCGAATCTCTCCGGTACGGCTGGAAAACATTAGAGATCTGCTGTCCCTGTTCAACCATCAGTATAAAATGGGTACCTCCTGGGTGTTAATCGACTGGTGTGGGTCCATCCTGGGACATAACATAATTTGCGAAATGCTCAACATAACAAAGAGCTTCCTATATAGTAGTATGTCATTGATGTCAGCTAGGACTGTATACCTGCACATGTACTTGTAGTAATTATTATTAAGTACCTGGGTGTTAGTTGGGCTGATGTAGGGGGGCGGGTGATGTGAATGACTGGGAGTAAGGTCTCCAAGTCTCGACGGCCAAATACACTAGATGTGCTGCTTCATCTTCATGGGCCTGCCCCACTGGGATCATTAGAGGAAGTGTTTGCGGCAAGGGGCAACGTAGCTGGGCAGTCTAACAGGTAGTGCACCAGGGGTGTTAACTCCGGTCTGGTGGACACAGGCTCTCTTGCCCGTTCCGATCCGTCGGGGGTGGGATACCCTAAGGGAGGCCGGGGATAGCCCCCGCGTTCCTGGTCTGCATCCAATCTTGGAGGGCTCCCTGTGGTTGCCCTGTCGCCTGGCGGCCTTGGAATCCCCAGGGTCAGGGAAGTGGGCGCCTGGCCGCACTGGCTGCCCATGGGGATAATCTGGCTGAGGCTGATGGAATTGCACCACGTGGCGTGCCCGAGCATTGCGGTCCCGGGAGCCTCATCCGCTCATCATTAGGGGGTACCCCATGGCTCAGGATCCAGTTGGGTGGTGGCTTGCCGGGGGCCGCCGAGCGTCTGCAGGTCGCCCCGAATGGACGTGAAATTTGTAAAAGTTGTCCCTTGGTCGTTTAGAATTGCCTGGATTGCTGACCAATCAACATGGATAAAGGGGATGCTTGGTTTTCAGTGCATGCTGCAGGGGCTTGTTGAACGGCATATAAGCTCAGCCTGGAGGATGGTGCAATGGTCTGGAAGGCCCATCCTGCTGTCAGATTGCTGTGGAACATCCCGGCTGTGCAGCCCCCCCTCTATGGTTCAAATTCATGAAAAATTTTGTCTGATTATTTTTTCTTACTGATATTCATGTATTTCATCAATAAGGAAAAAAAATCAGATGATAAATTTTCATAATTTAAAAACTTCTTAATAATTTAATAATAATATTGTGGGAATTTAGGGCCACCGTATGGGCTTCAGCACCACACATAAAATAATCTCAACGGGATGACCAAATGTTTTGCAGTTACCCCCATGCGTGTGAGAAAATTAAGTCCCCCCTGGTCACAAAACGACTCCTTCGAGTACGCACTCTAACATATCTATCCTTTTACCAGTATTATAAATTAGCGTAGATCGCACCAGGGACGTACGATACTAAAAATTGTGGACTGTATGGGGAAACGGACTGATTAGAAAGGGGAAGAAGTCCCACCAACACGATAAACCATCCCTTCCCCAAAATTTTGATGGTCACTTGAAGATCTGAAGCACCCACAGTATCTGTCTT
>WNWK01027713.1:0-26038 GCA_009830355.1 Cherax destructor | reverse complement strand
TTCCCTTTCCACCTTACTAGACCATCTTCCTTCACCCCTTTACAGACCATTTTTCCTTCACCCCCATTAGACCATCTTCCTTCACTTTTTTACTAGCCCATTTTTCCTTCACACCTTACTAGCCCATTTTCCCCACACCTTCTAGACCACCCTTCACACCTTACTGGACCATTTTCCCTTTACACCTTATTGGACCTCTTCCTTCCCCCCATTAGACCCCCTTCACACCTTACTGGACCATTTTCCCACCCCTTTACTAAAAATTTCCTTCACACTTTACTAGACCATCTTCCTTCACACCTTACTAGACCATCTTCCTTCACACCTTACTAGACCATCTTCCTTCACACCTTACTAGACCATCTTCCTTCACACCTTACTAGACCATCTTCCTTCACACCTTACTAGACCATCTTCCTTCACACCTTACTAGACCATCTTCCTTCACACCTTACTAGACCATCTTCCTTCACACCTTACTAGACCATCTTCCTTCACACCTTACTAGACCATCTTCCTTCACACCTTACTAGACCATCTTCCTTCACACCTTACTAGACCATCTTCCTTCACACCTTACTAGACCATCTTCACACCTTACTAGACCATCTTCCTTCACACCTTACTAGACCATCTTCCTTCACACCTTACTAGACCATCTTCCTTCACACCTTACTAGACCTTCTTCCTTCACACCTTACTAGACCATCTTCCTTCACACCTTACTAGACCATCTTCACATATTACTCAACCTTTTACACAACTAGTTTCTTCAGTGTTCTAGTCTTCACACGTTACTAATTTTCTGTGACCTTCACATGTGGACTTACTAACTGTACTAGTCCGTAGACAGCTACTGTTTAATGTTACCAGTATACTTCATTCGCAAATCACGACTTTAAGTGGAATATTCGAGGTCTCGGGGGTATAATGGTGAGCTTCAAGTGTTGTTCTCCCAGTTTTCCGTTTGTGTGTGTTTACAAGAAAAAATTGCGCCCCGCTGTTGTTCATCCTGTCACGGGCTATATTTTACTGCATTCATTGGATCTGTTTTCTGATGGGACTTTAAATGAAAGTGCAGTCACTTGTGCACACCAGTGTACCACATTCTCAGATCTTTGTTCATACTTCACTGCATTATGCCTTTGTACCTTTCTCCTTCTCAGTCATAATGTATTCCTGATGTTGAATTTCTGGTTTCTTCCCTACCCCCACCTCTTCTCTTAGTAGGTGATTTTAACACCCATCATTTCCTCTGGGGAGGGTGTTACGATCAGGGCTTCATCTATGAGCCTGTTTTGGCCCTCTCGTAACAACATGTCGACTCAGACTATTTTAATTGTTTTTTTAGAAAATAGCCACCTTTTATTTATAATGGGATTATTAGATTGATCCAACTTAGTAAAAGTCATGCCCTTTAATACATACATAAATACTTAGAGTATGTTACAAAGTTCTCTTTCAGTGTAAAACAAAGATACACTATAAAAGTGTAGCAACTGATATAGTCTCAATAACGACACAGGTATATTAGATATCAGTCAAGACTAAGTAATATTCCTTGAGTTGGGAATTTGTATTAAGGCTGAGAGCCTGGATCAACTCATGAGAGAGTATATGATCGTCAAGAGAGAGCGAATCTACTCCCAACCAGGAGAGGGTGTGTGAACCTACTGCCAATACCACGGTGTGGTAAGCTCAGTTAGGTCGGTCACGTGACAGAGGGGAGGCCGGCTGGTACGTAAACAAGTAACCGGGAGTATGACTAGTGGTCTCCCACTACATGACCGGCACAGTAAAACTTTAACATTGTAAAACATAAAATTACAATTTAACATCCTACCTAAAACATAGCTAAATCAAATAATAGTATAAAGTAAGACATTTTCGTTTTAGCTAATAACGGAAATATCTCCAATATACCATTATGATAAAAATACACACAATATGAAATATTGGGCGAGGGTATACCCGTAACACCTCCCCCTCACGACCACAGGTCGCACCAAACAGAATATCAGAAGCCAAAAACCTCCTACATATAGTAAAATTACTGGAATATGAACACAATAATGATAAAGTTTAGAAACTTCTTACTTGATGTCCAAATTTATCTCGCATTACACAGGAGATACTCTCATTTAACATATAAACAAAGTACTACTGCGGCTCCATTTTTGATAACTATTTCTTCTCCGTACAAGGGCAGTGTAGTTAACAGTGCTGGGACTCCATACAACGCCAGGTTAATGTTGTGATGGTACAGGCATCGCCGATATAGCAGCCAGGCATAACTTGCTTTTGTACATGGAGAATAATAGAAGGCAGCAGTAAAGAGGTGATAATCCTATCCTAGCAGCTGGAGTGGCTTCAAGGTGTATAACTGAAGAGTGGTCATGACACTCCACCTTAGCTCAACACTCCGCATCATCAGTCTAGCTAACACGTAAGCTCATAACTGTTGAAATACAAAAAAAAAACATTAAACATGAGAATACGTATATAAATAAATAAATGGACTAATAAGAAGTTACTCTATGGAACTATCCATCAAGTATTTTGGTAACTTTACTTTTAAATTCTCAATTACAATCAAGGACGCAACAAAGCGTCAGCTTATGATATAAGTTGAACGTATAGACAAAAAACATGGTTTGTGTGTAGGAAGGGGGGGGGGTCACTCGACCGCTCAGGTCGGATGGACATCAACTCGATTTCAACAAAGTAAAGTACAAACTTAAAGACCACACAAGAGCAGTCACCAACAGACAAGCTCTTGGACCTCGACCATGAGGAAACGTTTACTGACAGACAACACAACACTACGAGGGAGGTGCACTTGTAGCACCAGTACCTGTCCATATACCAAGTGGAAGAAAACTAACCAGAATCTGAGTGAAGACTGGACCTCCACCAGCTCTACGAGAAGGAGCGGGATTCCTTCTGCAACTATCATGAACAGGTCAAACAATTACCTGCAAGGCGAGACAACGAAGGAACCGACCAGCATGTTTCCACTCAGCTCACTTTCATAGAAATCAAACGATTGTTAAGTACATCTCTAGTAGCCCCCTGCAGAGCTAGTGCAATTATGAGCACCTGGAGGAATAAGTGAGTCTTATATTAACCTACATTAGACAAAAGTACTGCCTTGACAGATATACTAGTCAAGGATGCATCATCATCTCCAACCTAGTCAAGTTTGGTGACCGGCTTAGACAATAAGCCTCAACATCATGGAAAATTTTGAACAATGGTAGAACGTTGAAACACTGACAACGGACCGCTATCCACCACATCTTGTTAAACTCACAGTGCAGAAACGGCAGAAGCTCTTAAGCGTCAGACTCAGGATTACCATAGCTGAGTCTTGCTAGCATCATAGACGAATAATGTCGCCCAGTCAACACCAGCATTTTCCTCTAGAGCACCGGAGTGAGTGGGTCCGGTAGTGGAGCTCACCACACTGCTCCAAGACCGGAAAAGTAAAGAGGTTGTGACACCTCAGACATTACCTCTTGAAATTCTTTTCAATAATAATTTTCTAAATAGCAACCGTTTGCTAAACACTAAAAGTTGACACCAGCAGATACATGATGAACATATAAATAACATTCACAGTCAAAATGCTTTATCAGTGAAGACTGAAGTCGGAGAGACAGCTTGACACAGTAGATACACCATGAACATATAATTAACAAATGTCCAATCAAAACGCTATCTCGATGAAGTTTACTGAAGTCAGAGAAACAGTCAGGGTGATTTGAACAGTCGGCTAAGCATCAACTGCCGAAGCTTTTTATACAAACGGGCCACAAACTGTGGGCCAGACACTGTTGAACAGTGGCGTACGTGGCAACCAAGAACACGGCGCCAACACAGCGATGAACACAGACGAGGGTGATGACGAAACAAATGGAAGATGAACCCAGGTGGGGGCAGCGTGCCTTTCACACAACGCGCTCACCTTAATCTTCTGAAACCTTTTATGCACGTGCAGCATACAGCCATTTTCTACTCAGAGACTCACCATATACCAATCTGGCGGAAGTACCAGCAGACCTCTGCTCAGGGACTAGTTTGTCAGGCTAGTATGTCAGAAGGGCGCTGACTTATACTCATGACACTGCTCCACCAGTGTCATCCGCACCAGACTTACAAGGCAGAACCGTCAATCAAATTCTGCTCCAATACTCACCAGTTTAGTGGAAAAATAAGCAGACGTCTGCTCAGGGACTAGTTTGTCAGACTAGTATGTCAGACGGATGCAGACTTCTGCTCAGGGACTAGCTTATTAAACAGGGGCTAGTGTGTCAAAAGTATACCAGCTTTTGCTCAGGGACTAGCTTGTAATATAGAGGCTAGTGTGTCAGAAGTATATGCTGACTCCTGCTCAGGGACTAGTTTGTCAGGCTAGTATGTCAGGAGGCGAAGGCAGGTTCCTGCTCAGGGACTAGTTTGTACTATAGAGGCTAGTGTGTCAGAAGTATACCAACTTCTGCGCAGGGACTAGCTTGTAGCATAGAGACTAGTGTGTCAGGAAGCATGCAGAAAACACTAATGCTGGGAGTGAAACCTATATTCAGCATAAAGAACAACGACGTCTTTAAATAAATACGAAGAGCATCAGACTCTTCCTGAAGTGTCGGTCGCGTCTCTACATTTATGTCAGTCTACTGGACATGAACACCTCCAAAATGACTTCTTCCAGGCGACGAAGGAGTTCCAAGCGAGATACTCAGAAAATGCAGCAGCACGAGACAATGTGGCGAGAAAACCGTAGTTTCCAAAGCATGTTTTAAGGTTCAGACGAGCCGCTTCTCTAAGCGTCCTCATAACTGAGTCACAACACAAGTTGCTAAACAACGACTCAAACAGTAACAAACAGGAAAACAATCGCTGGCTCACACATGAGGAAAACAGTACGAGAAAACATGTCGCTTGCCATAAGTTCCTCTGACAAGTCCGACTCAACCAGTGACTTTTCTGGCTTAAACATCCTGTCAAGAGCACTTGTTAATGTCTCTTTGACAGTAGTTAGACATTCTTTACTACTTCCTTAGGCGAATTCCTTTGAAGAATTCTGTATAGTATCACCCAAGATTAACATGTCACCCGTGACTTGTAGTGTCACCCTGACTTCTCTCTCCAAGAGTAACTCTGTTTTTTTTCTTCCTCATCTCCGCTGAACACTTGTTCAGGAGGACCAGAGGTGATAATCTCACACCGCACATTGCTTCCATAAAAGCTTGAACAAATATGAGCTTTGCTTCTCATATTAACTTTTAATGTCTGCAAGACAGACAATAAGAATAGTACTACAAAGATTTCTATATGCAGAAATCGCACAGAGGCACCAGTATTAACAGCTAGAACAGTAGCTGAACCAACAATGCCAACAGCAAGGCTGCAGAATAGATTAATGAAGTCCACATTAATCTGCGGCGAACATTAAGGAACCTGAGTAGGTTCTGTTCCAAAATGTCATCCCTTAACTTGTATCCTTTTAATACACAATACTAACTAGAATGATATGCTTCGTCCCAGGACAGCAGTGACTCACAAAATGACTGAAAGGTTCTTTGTCCAAGAACTAAGGGCGAAAACAACAGCACCAACCATGCTAACTCCCGTCATGTGGATACTCAGGAAACTAGGTTACAGGTACTGCGAGGAATGTCCAACAACAGAGAGGGAGACAAATCAATCACCAGAGCTCCAACTGTAAAGGGAGGCACCTACCAAGAACTCGCCAAAATCACTCCTTTCACTCTGCCCAATAATGGTGTCGCCAATACCAAAAGCAAAAGGGAAAGAGACAGTTACTTATACCCTGTGGTTGCTTATCTTCAGGGAGAGTGGTAAGCGAGAGCCAAACATCAGTAGCCATCATTGTCGGGAGACAAACACAAGTTAGCAACTTCCCATTCTAGAGACTTCTCTGTACAGACTGTCAAATATTAAGTTGAGACCTAGCTCCCCTATGTTTTAGAACGACTGCAGGAAAAGTATACTTGAGCCTCAGATGATCCTGACATTATAAAAATAAGTTTATAACAAGAATGATTATACTGCTTAAGAGAATTTAGATCATAACTCCTTTCCCTTGGATCAAGCATCCCGGACAGAGGCCCCCATTTGTTACGATCAGGGCTTCATCTATGAGCCTGTTTTGGCCCTCTCGTAACAACATGTCGACTCAGACTATTTTAATTGTTTTTTTAGAAAATAGCCACCTTTTATTTATAATGGGATTATTAGATTGATCCAACTTAGTAAAAGTCATGCCCTTTAATACATACATAAATACTTAGAGTATGTTACAAAGTTCTCTTTCAGTGTAAAACAAAGATACACTATAAAAGTGTAGCAACTGATATAGTCTCAATAACGACACAGGTATATTAGATATCAGTCAAGACTAAGTAATATTCCTTGAGTTGGGAATTTGTATTTAGGCTGAGAGCCTGGATCAACTCATGAGAGAGTATATGATCGTCAAGAGAGAGCGAATCTACTCCCAACCAGGAGAGGGTGTGTGAACCTACTGCCAATACCACGGTGTGGTAAGCTCAAGTTAGGTCGGTCACGTGACAGAGGGGGGAGGCCGGCTGGTACGTAAACAAGTAACCGGGAGTATGACTAGTGGTCTCCCACTACATGACCGGCACAGTAAAACTTTAACATTGTAAAACATAAAATTACAATTTAACATCCTACCTAAAACATAGCTAAATCAAATAATAGTATAAATTAAGACATTTTCGTTTTAGCTAATAACGGAAATATCTCCAATATACCATTATGATAAAAATACACACAATATAAAATATTGGGCGAGGGTATACCCGTAACAGAGGGTGACTCGTGAGGATCAATTAGAGGCTTTTCTCACTTCTCTTCCCCTCCATATTTTCAATACAGGTACACTGACTGTCACCTAGTAGAAGCCTCTGCACAATACAGGTACACTGACTGTCACCTAGTAGAAGCCTCTGCACAATACTATTGACTGTGTTTGCCATTGGGTCACTACTCATGGGTTTAAATTTTCTGGTACTAAAATGCACCAGATTACTTTTACTATTGTTCTGTTGTCTCTAATTCTCCATTATACCTGTATGGTTCCCGTAGCCCTTAACGAGATAATGATCAGATTTCTCGGTCTTGTTTGATTGCCAGCTGTCCTGGAAACTTCATATTACCTTCCTGAAAGTAACTTGCCATAGCCGGCTGAACCTCCTAAAAACCCTCGCCCATCTTTCTTGGGGCTGATAGACGACCGCTCCTCATCTTCACTCTGCCCTAATCTTATCAAAACTAGATTATGGCAGCCAGATATATTCTGCAGCCTCTCCCACAACCCTTTCTAAACTTGATCCCATTCATCAGTAATTATGTTCATGTCAAAGTGCTTTTCATTCCTTCCCTGTCAAGAGCCTATATGCAGAGGCAAATGTTCCATCTTTGCACAATTGGTGTGATGTCCATTGTCTCCAATATTTTGTCTGGTGTGATGCCCATTGTCTCCAATATTTTGTCTACTCTCATGACCCTGTTTCCTCCATCCCTTTTCATTTACCCTCTTTGTATGTTCTTTCAATATCTAGCTTTTCTCTTGCCCCTTTGGGAGGTTCCAACGATTCAAGTCTGTTCTTCCCCACTGCCATTCATTAAAGCTCAACTACCTACAGTTCCCTCTCGCTCCCTTTTTCTTAACCACTTCCAATCTCATTCTCATGCAGTTTACACTGATGGTGTCAGGTTTGCAGTAGTGTTACCAGACAGTGTTGTGCGAGGTCATTTATTACTCTGCATTTTCACAGCTGAACTGTGTGCAATTCTCATCCCTGTTATATATATTTAATCCATGTCTACCTCAACATTCATGGTAGTTTCAGACTCCTTTAGTGCTTTGCAAGCAGAATAAAAAAGATTCTTCTCATCCCCTAGTTCTTCATGTACAAATTTGGTTGTGCCACATTTCTAGTAAAAACAAAAATCATTTTCATCTGGGTCCCTGGTCCTGTGGATGTTCAGCAGACACACTGCTGTGTTTTCAGCTGTACATCACCTCTGCATTTTCCACAGGGGTATTTCCTTCTCAGACTAATTTTCCATAATCTCTAGATGCCTTCATAAACATTGGCAACAACGATGGTCTGAGTTGATTCATAAAATATATTCTGTCAAACAGCATTTAGGCTTCTGTTCTTATCACTACTGTCATGTTTGGGAGATTACGCTCTCCCGCCTTTACATCAGACTCTCACATCTCGCTCATAGATATCTCTTGGAGAAGCACCCAGTGGCACTCTCTGATAGTTGTCAAGTTCTGTTTTCAGTTTGCCATATACTAATACTGTGCTGTCTACCAGCGAGCACACACAATTTACCTCCAGCAAAAACACACTAACGCCCTTTATCTGACCTCGCTGACGGCCTCACCGTTGACAGACTCCCTCTTAACTTTTTTTGTCAGCGACAGCTTTATTACATCGACTTTGAGTATACATACTTTCCCTTTAGCACTCCTCTCCACCCTTTCTGACTGCTGTGGCATCCTTTTCACCCTAACTGGTCTCTGATCTGGCATATTACATCTTTAGCACATTCTACCCTGCAGTGCTGTATGACCCTTGTGAGCTTAGTGCTTAGTTATGATTATAATCTGAGTGACCCCGTCATCAATAATATAGATCTGAGTGACCCTGGCATCAGTAATGTAGATCTGTGAGTGACCCTGGCATCAGTAATGTAGATCTGAGTGACCCCAGCATTAATAATGTAGATTTACGAGTGACTGGCATCAATAATGTAGCTCTACATGAGGGACTCTGGCTTTGGACCAGGTTTGTTTGGTGCTTACCTGGTCAACCAGATGGTCTTGGACCAGGCTTGTCTGATTAACCAGATTGTTGGTGCTGGCAGCCCGCTGGTCCACGTGTCTATCATAGCTTAATATTACTCTGTATAATTTCCAATCTTTAGTGAAAAACAGAAATCTGACAGTGACCACTTGCTAAAACTAATAATTTATTTTCTTGCAGAAATGACAGCATAGTGATGGGCAGCAGCAGTAGTAGTGCCAGCAGGAGCAGCAGCAGCAGCAGTGCCAGCAGGAGCACGGGCAGCAGCAGCAGTGCCAGCAGGAGCACGGGCAGCAGCAGCAGTGCCAGCAGGAGCACGGGCAGCAGCAGCAGTGCCAGCAGGAGCAACTTGTGGCCTCTACGACCAATATTATAGATGTACAGTTGTAGAAATAACAGTTTATAACTATATTGAAGCTTATGTGAATTGTAATTAATAATTTAATTGTGGAAAATATCAGTGTATTGTGTAGACCACTGAAGACTATTATTAGCTATGGAGTGCTAAACCTGTATGGGTTATACAGCACCTGAGGGAATAAAAGATGTTTAAGGAACTGGAACAGAGGTTCACTTGAATCCTTCAGCAGTGTGAAGGAACATTGTATGCTTCAGCAGAGTGAAGGAACATTGTATGCTTCACAAGTGTGAAGGAACATTGTATGCTTCACCAGTGTGAAGGAACATTGTATACTTCAGCAGTGTGAAGGAACATTGTATACTTCAGCAGTGTGAAGGAACATTGTATACTTCAGCAGTGTGAAGGAACATTGTATACTTCAGCAGAGTGAAGGAACATTGTATGCTTCACCAGTGTGAAGGAACATTGTATGCTTCACCAGTGTGAAGGAACATTGTATACTTCAGCAGTGTGAAGGAACATTGTATACTTCACCATTGTGAAGGAACATTGTATACTTCAGCAGTGTGAAGGAACATTGTATGCTTCAGCAGTGTGAAGGAACATTGTATACTTCAGCAGTGTGAAGGAACATTGTATACTTCAGCAGTGTGAAGGAACATTGTATGCTTCACCAGTGTGAAGGAACATTGTATACTTCAGCAGTGTGAAGGAACATTGTATGCTTCACCAGTGTGAAGGAACATTGTATACTTCAGCAGTGTGAAGGAACATTGTATACTTCAGCAGTGTGAAGGAACATTGTATACTTCAGCAGTGTGAAGGAACATTGTATACTTCAGCAGTGTGAAGGAACATTGTATACTTCAGCAGTGTGAAGGAACATTGTATGCTTCAGCAGTGTGAAGGAACATTGTATACTTCAGCAATGTGAAGGAACATTGTATACTTCAGTGTGAAGGAACATTGTATGCTTCACCAGTGTGAAGGAACATTGTATGCTTCACCAGTGTGAAGGAACATTGTATACTTCAGCAGTGTGAAGGAACATTGTATGCTTCAGCAGTGTGAAGGAACTTTGTATGCTTCAGCAGTGTGAAGGAACATTGTATGCTTCACCAGTGTGAAGGAACATTGTATGCTTCACCAGTGTGAAGGAACATTGTATGCTTCACCAGTGTGAAGGAACATTGTATGCTTCACCATTGTGAAGGAACATTGTATGCTTCACCAGTGTGAAGGAACATTGTATGCTTCACCAGTGTGAAGGAACATTGTATGCTTCACCAGTGTGAAGGAACATTGTATGCTTCACCAGTGTGAAGGAACATTGTATGCTTCACCATTGTGAAGGAACATTGTATGCTTCACCAGTGTGAAGGAACATTGTATGCTTCACCAGTGTGAAGGAACATTGTATGCTTCAGCAGTGTGAAGGAACATTGTATGCTTCAGCAGTGTGAAGGAACATTGTATGCTTCAGCAGTGTGAAGGAACATTGTATACTTCAGCAGTGTGAAATAACATTGTATGCTTCAGCAGTGTGAAGGAACATTGTATGCTTCACCATTGTGAAGGAACATTGTATGCTTCACCAGTGAAGGAACATTATATGCTTCACCAGTGTGAAGGAACATTGTATGCTTCACCAGTGTGAAGGAACATTGTATGCTTCAGCAGTGTGAAGGAACATTGTATGCTTCAGCAGTGTGAAGGAACATTGTATGCTTCCTCTGAATATAGTAACCTCCACTCAAGAGGCAACAATAAAACATTTTATACAGAAAATTGCTTTTATTATTTGTGCAAGTTGTAAGAGCAGGTGAAGTACCCTTGTACATAAGATACTTTATTTCTGCATGACAGTGTTTGTACAAAGGTGACTGACATTTAGGTGTGTATACAGAAAGCCCCTTATCCCTTTCATTGTTGCGACTCCTGCCGCTCACAAACTTTCATTGTTGCGACCCCTGCCGCTCGCAAACTTTCATTGATGCGACCCCTGCCGCTCGCAAACTTTCATTGTTGCGACCCCTGCCGCTCGCAAACTTTCATTGTTGCGACTCCTGCTGCTCACAAACTTTCATTGTTGCGACCTCTACTGCTCACAAACTTTCATTGTTGCGACCCCTGCCGCTCGCAAACTTTCATTGTCTGCGTCACAACTTCTGCGCCTCCAAACTTTCATTGTTGCGACCCCTGCTGCTCACAAACTTTCATTGTTGCGACTCCTGCTGCTCACAAACTTTCACTGTTGCGACTCCTGCTGCTCACAAACTTTCATTGTTGCGACCCCTGCTGCTCGCAAACTTTCATTGTTGCGACCCCTGCTGCTCGCAAACTTGCTTTTAGGGTTGAATCTTTAAAAAAACTATATACTACAGTGGTACCCTGAGTTTTGGCCACCTCGCAACTCGAACAATTATGTAAGTGTATTTTTGGGGGTCTGAAATGGACTAATCTAATTTACATTATTCCTTATGGGAGCAAATTCGTTCGGTAACGGCACTCGAACAGCCTTCTGGAATGAATTATGGCCGAAACTCTGGGTACCACTGCATATATTTTTTCTTATGAAATGATAATCTTTTTCCAAAGGTAATGAAACCAAAAGTATGGAATTTGACAGGAAACTTATGGAATTATACTCTCGCAAAGTTAGTGGTCTCGGATATTTACGTATCGGCGATTTCGCCCAATTTGAGCCCCATTTTGGGCCAATTCCATTATTCCAATCAACCAAACTTATAGCTGTTTCACTAATACTCCTTTTATTATGTTGATTGAGTACAAGAAACTGCCAATTTACCTATTTCAACTACCTAATAAAGTGATCAGAAATTGGTAATTTGACCAATTTCACACAAAATTCAAGCAAGGCAATTTCAAAATAGGGTCGAGAATAGAGAGTGCAGACAGTCCTGGCACTAAATTAACATTTGTTGTGTTCATCAGTCACGTCTCCAGGACCCTCTTATGTTACTCTTGTTTTCCATTTTGACTTTTTATTCGCACAAAAAGTAGATTTACTGTTATGCAGACTACTGCATTATTGTAATAATTGTATAAATAATATCAGCACATTCATGAATGCATATAAGACCCACCAGTTGTCGTGTATTGGACACGTGATGCAATTTGTTTACTCTTGAACATTGGCAAAAATCGAACAGTTCTGCTAATTTGAGCTCAATTTCAAGCTACTTTGTCCCAAAACCAATCAAAATTATCTTTATTTCTGTAATATATCTTCCATTCTATCAAATGAGACCAAGAAAACTAGAATACAATCATAAATACCATACAAAAATACACCACAAAGTTGCTGTTTTAAACCAAAAAGTCAGTTTTTTCTCATGCAGTGCGTGCTGCCACATAGACTCATTCTCTCATATCTTGGCCAAATTTAACACGCACAACTTATCTGAGTGCACTGAACTTGTGGCATCATACTACACGACTGACACTGGCTGCTTCATGATACAATGAGACCAACTCTGATAGGGTTAATATGCAGAGCATTTCCAGCAAACTTAAGATAAATAAGGCAATGACAGTTTGAGTGGTTTTATACACAGTCTCTTATGGGAGTGTAAATATAAATTTAGGAGTTACAATGAATAAAAGAGAATTGAATATCCTATTAGTATATGCTATATGGCTTTTATAAAGGCTCTTTCCAGCCTTAATCCCATCCATCACCAGGGATTACGCTTATGCCTTGGTGCTTTTTGTTCTTTCCCGGTTGAGAGCCTCTATGTAGAAGTGAACATTCCATCCTTGTCCGATCGTCGTGATGCACATTGCATTCGCTATTATGTTCGCTCTCATGACCTCCGCAATCCTTCCATGTATAGGATTGTCACAGATGTTAGTAGACGCTTGTTATTTGTTCGTCGCCCCTGTTTACTTCATCCCTTTTCTCTTCGTCTGCATTCACTCTTGTCTTCCCTTCAGCTTCCGCCTTTATATGTTCATGTGGCTTCACCCTTTCCTCTACCCCCTTGGGAAGTTCCTGCTGTCCGTGTCTGTTCTATTCCTCTACCTTGCGCGAAAGCCCGACTACCTACGGCGGCTTCTCGCTCTTTCTTTCTAGACCATTTCCGTTCTCATTCCCATGCCATCGCAGTATACACCGATGGTTGAAAGTCATCTGACGGCGTCGGATTCGCAGCAGTGTTTCCGGACAGCGTCGTACGAGGGCATCTATTACCCTCGGCTAGCATATTTACGGCTGAATTGTATGCCATTCTTGTGGCACTTATCCGTATTGCATCTATGCCTGTATCACCATTTGTGGTCGTTTCAGACTCCCTTAGTGCTTTACAGGATATCCGTAAAATTGATACACCTCACCCCCTAGTTCTTCGTAGCCACCTTTGGTTACGCCGTATCTAGCAAGCACAAAGATATTGTTTTTTGTTGGGTCCCTGGTCATGTTGACGTACAGGGCAATGAACAGGCAGACACTGCTGCGCGGTCAGCAGTACATGACCTTCCAGTTTCATATAGAGGTGTTCCTTTTACGGACTATTTTGCGGTCATTGCTACCCACCTTCGCACCCGTTGGCAACAACGCTGGTCTGACCTGCTAAATAACAAACTTCATTCTATTAAACCGGTTATAGGTTTCTGGCCTTCTTCTTGTCACCAATGTCGAGGTTGGGAGACTACACTCTCCCGTCTTCGCATTGGCCACACTCGTCTTATGCACGGGTGTCTCATGGAGAGGCTCCCTGCCCCCCCTCTGTGAGCATTGTCAGGTTCCAATGTCTGTTCGACATATTCTGTTGGACTGTCCACTTTATCAACGAGCTCGCAGAATTTACCTCCAACGGCGTCTTCGCTCTGCGGCCCTTTCTTTACCTTCCCTTCTTGCTGATGGACCCTCCTTTAATCCTGACTCGTTGACTTTTTGACAGAAACTGACTTACTACACAAACTCTGAAGATTATACCTCTAGCACCTCCCTTAGCCCCTTCTACCTCGATCTCTTGCTACCCTCTCTCCCTGCACTATCCACTGTCTTGCTGCACTCCATACCCTACTAATCATCCATCTCCCTCTTACAACCCATTCTCCCTGCATCCTGCAATAACCTGCAGCACTGTATGACCCCTGTGGTTTAGCACTTCTATTTGATTATAATAATAATAATAATCCTAGGCCGACCCTTACCCCGCCTTCCCTCCACTACAGATTTATACACTCGAAGTCATTCTGTCTCGTTCCATTCTCTCTACATGTCTGAACCACCTCAACCCCTCCTTGGTAATCCCGCACCTCCTCCTAATTTCCAAACTCTGAATTCTCTGCATTATATTCACACCACACATTGACCTCAGACATGACATCTCCACTGCCTCCAGCCTTCTCGTTGCAACATTCATCACCTATGCTTCACACCCATATAAGAGTGTTGGTATAACTATACTCTCATACATTCCCCTCTTTACTTCCATGGACAAAGTTCTTTGTCTCCACAGACTCCGAAGTGCTCCACTCACCCTTTTCCCCTCATCAATTCTATGATTCACCTCATCCTTCATAGACCCATCTGCTCATATGTCCACTCCCAAATATCTGAATACATTCACCTCCTCCATACTCTCTCCCTCCAATCTGATATCCAATCTTTCGTCACCTAATCTTTTTGTTATCCTCATCACCTTACTCTTTCCTATATTCACTTTCAATTTTCTTCTTTTACACACCCTACCAAATTCATCCACCAACCTCTGCAACTTCTCTTCAGAATCTCCCAAAAGCAGTGTCATCAGCAAAAAGCAACTGTGACAACTCCCACTTTGTATTTGATTCTTTATATTTTAACCCCACACCTCTTGCCAAGACACTCGCATTCACTTCTCTTACAACCCCATCTATAAATATATTGAACAACCACGGTGACATCACACATCCTTGTCTAAGGCCCACTTTTACTGGGAAATAGTCCCCCTCCCTCCTACACACTAACCTGAGCCTCACTATCTTCATAAAAACTCTTCACTGCTTTCAATAACCTACCTCCTATTCCATACACCTGCAACATCTGTCACATTGCCCCCATATCCACCCTATCATATGCCTTTTCCAAATCCATAAATGCCACAAAAATCTCTTTACCCTTATCCAAATACTGTTCACCTATATGTTTCACTATAAACACTTGGTCTACACACCCCCTACCTTTCCTAAAGCCCCCTTGTTCATCTGCTATCCTGTAGATGAATGGTTCAGAGAACCGACAAGTTATAAATTAGACACATATGCAACACTTGGGTATCTTTATTGAGGACACGTTTTGCTACACAGTGGCTTCATCAGTCCAATACAAAGTAGAAAGGTGTAAGGAGAGGAGGAGTTTGAGGTAATCAGTCCCTCGGCCTGGAGTCGATGTGTTCAGTCCATCAATCTTGTTAGAAGTGCAGCACAAGGCCGTAGAGGTGGCTTATATGCTGTAATCAGGCGAGGTGAAGCAGGAGGAGGCGGGGTCATAGTGGTACCATCCACTATTCGAAGTAGGTCTTCGTCCAAAGGTTGGACAAGCTTTGTCCAAATAAATTTATAATTAAACATTTAAATAAACATTTAAAATAACATTTACTTACCTTTATTGAAGAGGAGGAGAGGGAGAGGGAGCACTCATTGTTTGGAAGGGAAATCCCCCTCCATAAGGACTTAGGTAACAAGTCCCTCTCTGGGGTTACTTCCCTTTGTCTTTTAATGGCACTACGACCAGCTTGAGTCACTAGACCCCTGTCGCACAAAATAACTGTCAAGAGTGCTCTGTTTCTGGCGCCTCTTTAAGATGTCCCTAAAATGGGACATTGTTTTGTCACTGAACATGTTGCAGAGATGGCTTGTTTCAGCTTGCTCAGGGTGGTAATTCTCCACGAAGCTTTGCAGCTTATTCCACATTCCACACATGTCCTTAAGCACTGAAGGCACCTCCTTCATTCCCTCTTCCTCCTCCTCCTGTGAAGCAAGTTTCTCAACTATGGTCTGATGCTGTTCTAGATGAAGGTGTTGCAGCTAGTCCGTGGTTAGCTCTTCACTGTCTTCCTCTACCAACTCTTCCACATCCTCGCCACTCACCTCCAACCCCAGGGACTCGTCCAATGCCACAATACCTTCCAGAACAGGCAGAGGGTCGGCAGGGTCAGCCTCAAACCCTTCAAAATCTCTCTGGACGACACAATCTGGCCACAATTGTCAGCCGCACGTTTGTCTGAACTGGCTGCCTAACCATGCCTTATCACACTGTATGCCACTACGCTTCTTAAATCTGTCAAACCAGCCTCTGCTGGCCTTAAACTCACTAACATCAGCACTGGTTCCAGGCATTTTCTTGACAAGATCTGCGTACAACTGCCTTGCCTTTTCACACATGATGGCCTTGGAAATACTATCACCTGCTGTCTGTTTATTGTTTATCCACACCATCAACAACTTCTCAACCTCTTCCACTGTTTTTTATCTATTTTTGGCTAACATGTCAACACCTTTTGCAACATCAGCTTCCTTTAATTTTTTTCTCTTTGCCACAATAGAAGTGATAGTAGATTTGTTTTTTTCATACATCCTGGCAAGCTCCCCCACACGTATGCCACTCTCATATTTTTCTATCTAATCCAGTTCTATGGTGTTCCTCACTTTCTTTACCACAGGGGTGCCACTAGGAAGTTTCTTTGGACCCATTGTGACTTATTTCACAGTCACAATCAATAAACAAGCACGAAACACAATGAATTTATTGCGAAATGTTTGGATGAGCACGCAAGAACAATGCTAGACTGCCTCACGACACCTGTGCGGCAAGGCGCGCAAGTGCAGACAGGTCTGGTACGCTGGCCGAAACTCTGGGCAATGGCTGAAAGTCAGTACAAAATTCGGCTGAAAAAAGCAACCGAAACTCGGGGTTCCACTGTATTTTGCTGATGTTGGGGTATGTTAGAGAGAGAAGGTGTTTTTTAACAGTAGTTTTGAAAAGTGCTGCTTGAGACAGTGGTTCTGGAGATTTCTGGCAGGGAGTTCCAGATTTTGGACCCTTTTATATACAGCTAGCCCTCCACTTTCGCAAGCTCCGAACATTCACGAATGCCCAGCCGCCCAATCATATTTACCAAACAAATGCGGGAAAAAAGTATGGGGAAACGGTTCCCGCCGCGTCCCTACTACCCTCCCTCTTACCCCCCTCAACCGGCAGCCCGCCAGTCCGCCACTCGGTCAGTCATTGTCCAGTTACTGTTTGCGTCCAGTTACTGTTCGTGTCCTACCGTACACTTGTGTTTGTGTGGTGGTGCAAGTATGGCCCCCAAGCGAGCAGCAACCGCTATTGATGAGCCAACCCCTAAGCACTCAAAGAAAGTCATGAATCTGGAGAAGGTGAAATTGCTAGACAAGTGGAGGGCAGGTTATTTGAGCAATTCTGCCATTGGAAAATTATTTAATGTAAACGAAAGCACAGTGCGCTCTATCAAGAAAAATGAGGCGAAGATAAGAGTGGCAGTAGCATCTACTGCTCCTCAGCCAAGCAAGTGTAAGAAACAGTGCAATGTCTAAAATGGAATCTTCATTATTTGTGTGGATTTCAGACCAAAATAGAAAAGGAAATTCCATAGCAGTGCAATTCGTGCAAAGGGAAAGACTTTGTATGATACGTTGGCTAGTGATGAAGCTAGCGCCAGTGCAGAACCAGGACATCTACCATCACCCATCCTGACTTCCTAGCAAGTAAAGGATGGTTTGATAAATTTAAGAGACGGTTCTCTCTGCACAACCTAAAGATGAGTGGAGAATCAGGTTCGGCAGATCACGTTTCGGCAGCTGCATTCCCTGGCGCTTTGAAAAAATCATCGATGAGAAGGGATACAGGCCTGAGCAGGTGTGGAACATGGATGAAACAGCTCTGTATTGGAAGATGATGCCTGCCAGGACCTTCATCACCAAGGAGGAGAAGTGTGTGCCAGGGTTCAAGGCTGCAAAAGACCGATGCACATTAATGCTATGTGCTAATGCTGCTGGGCACATGGCAAAGCCAGGCTTTATTTATAAAGCTGCCAACCCCAGTATTCTGGATGCACAATCCGAAAGCATGGACCACCAACATCATCTGTATGGACTGGTTTCACCACTGCTTCCTGACGGAGGTACAGGTGTACCTACAATATTATTATTATTATAATCAAAAGAAGCGCTAAACCACAAGGGTTATACAGCGCGGCTGTACCTACAAGAAAAGGGTCTCCCAAACAAAAACCTCCTTCTTGATAATGCTCCAGGTCACCCTTCATCACTGGAGGGAATGTTTTATGAATGTTCGTGGTTCAATAGGTTAAGGAAGCAGTATTGTTAGGCTAAGTAAATGCTATTATATTATATTTCCCTACAATATATTTGCACACCAAACACTCGTGAATTTTCAAGATTCGCGAGGTTCTTGATCCCCTAACCCTGGCGAATGTGGAGGGCCTCCTGTACATTGGAATTTTAAAGAGATTTAGCCAGACATGGGGAATGTCAGAGATTTTTGTGCCTAGTATTATGTCTATGGGTCCTATTGCAACTATCAAGAAAGTGCTTCAGGTCAGGATTAATATTAGAATTTATTATTCTGTAAATGTAGGTAGTAGGGTGGTAGAGAGCAATCAACCAGGGGGGTACTACCGTCCTGCAAAGTGAGTGTAAAACAAAAGCCTGTACAGTGGTCCCTCGGTTTTCGCCGAAAATTTATTCCAGAATGCTGCTCAAGTGCCATTACTGAACGAATTTACTTCCTTAACCCCTTTGGGGTTGGTGCCGTACTAGTACGTTTTATGAGCAGGGGTTGGTGCCGTACTAATACGCGTAAATTCTAGCGGCTTCAAATTAAGCAGGAAATGGCTGGTAGGCCTACATATGAAAGAATGGGTCTATGTGGTCAGTGTGCACAGTATAAAAAAAAATCCTGCACCACACACTGCATAATGAGAAAAAAAAAACCGACCGTTTTTTTTGTTTAAAACAGCGACTTTGCAGTCTATTTTCGTATGGTATTTATTGATGTATTATCGTTTTCTTGGTCTCATGTGATAGAATGGAAGATATATTACAGAAATAGAGATGATTTTGATTGGTTTGACAATGACAAGTACCTTGAAATTGAGCTCAAAGTAGCGAAAATGTTCAAGAGTAAACAAATCACACCATGCGTTCAATACACATCAACTGGCAAGTCTAATATTCTTGCACAAGTGCGCTGATATTATTTATACCATTTTTACAATGATGCAGTTGTATACATAACAGTAAATCTTCTATTTTTTGTGAGAATAAAAATTCAAAATGGAAAGCAAAAGTAATGTAAGAGGGGCCTGGAGATGTGACTAATGAACAAAGATGTTATTTTAGTGCCAGGAATGTCTGCCTTGTTTATTCTGGACCCTATTTTGAAATTGGCATCGTTTGAAATTTGTGTGAAATTGGCCAAATTGTCATTTTCTGACCACTATTTTGGGTAGTTGAAATTGGTAAATAGGCAGTTTCTTGTACTCAATCGATAGAAGAAATGAAGTTCTAGCAAAATAGCTATGATTTTAGTGGACGGGAACATTGGAATTGGCCAAAAATAGGGCTCAAAGTGGGTGAAATCGCTGATGCGTAAACATCTTTGAGACGATAACTTCGCAAGAGCATAATTCAGTAAGTTTTCATTCAAATTTCAAACTTTTGGTGTCGTTATGATCGGAAAAAGATTCTCAATCATTTCATAAAAATTTTTTTTTTTTTTTCCAAAAAAATTTCGACCCTGAGAACGTGTTTCCGAGAAGGCCTGTCGACCCCCAAAGGGTTAAGAAATAATGTCACGTAGGTTAGTCTATTTCAGACCCCCAAAAATACACTTGCAACAGCACTTACGAAAATACACTTGCATAAATGTTCGAGTTTGGAGATGCATGAAAACCGAGGGACCACTGTATTTGTTTTACATGATGGTAGGATTGCTGGTGTCTTTTTTCTGTCTCATAAACATGCAAGATTTCAGGTATGTCTTGCTACTTCTACTTACACTTAGGTCACACTACACATGCATGTACACGTTTTGTATACACACTCACCTGAGTTTTCTTTGATTTTATCTTAATAGTTCTTGTTCTTATTGCTTTTCCTTTCATATCCATGGGGAAGTGGAATAAGAATCTTTCCTCCGTAAGCCATGCGTGTTGTAAAAGTCAACTAAAATGCCGGGAACAATGGGCTAGTAACCCCTTTTCCTGTATAGATTTACTAAAAAGAAAAAGAAGAAAACCGTCAAAGTGGGATGTTTGAATGTGCGTGGATGTTGTGCGAATGATAAGAAAGATGATTGTAGATGTTATGAATGAAAAGAAGCTGGATGTCCTGGCTTTAAGTGAGACAAAGATGAAGGGGGTAGGAGAGTTTCAGTGGGGAGAAATAAATGGGATTAGGTCAGGGGTTTCAAATAGAGTTAGAGCTAAAGAAGGAGTGGCAATAATGTTGAAGAATCAGTTATGGCAGGTAAAGAGAGAATATAAATGTATAAATTCAAAGATTATGTGGAGTAAAATAAAGGTTGGATGTGAAAAGTGGGTTATAGTAAGTGTTTATGCACCTGGAGAAGAGAGAAGTGTAGAGGAGAGAGAGAGATTTGGGGAAATGTTGAGTGTGTGTGGGGAGTTTTGAACCAAGTGAGAGAGTACTTGTGGTTGGGGATCTTAATGCTAAAGTGAGTAAAAATGTTGTGGAGGGAGTAGTAGGTAAATTTGGGGTGCCAGAATATAAATTCTTTAAAGGTAAATGTACTTTTCCTCATGACCACTAACACACACTTCTTTTTCTGCTACAGGAATTCTGGCATTGTTTTGTCTCTGGTTGCAGCTGGACATGTTTTCAACGTTATGTAAATGGGGAGCCTTTAATTGAGCTATGTGTTGAAAGAGGTTTGGTAATAAGTAATACATATTTTATGAAAAAGACGATAAATAAGTACAGTGGTCCCCCGAGTAACGAAAAAACTTCATCCCAGAAGCCTGCTCAAGTGCCATTACCGAACGAATTTACTCCCTTAAGGAATAATGTCAAGTAGGTTAGTCTATTTCAGGCCCCAAAAATACACTTCCACAAGCACTTACAATATTATACTTACATAATTGTATGATTTCCGGGGTGTTTGTTACTCAGGGGACCACTGTATAAAAGGTATGATACAGTACGTAATGAAAATAGTTTGTTAGATTATGCATTGGTGGATAAAAGGTTGATGGGTAGGCTTCAGGATGTACATGTTTATAGAGGGGCAACAGATATCGGATCATTATTTAGTTTTAGCTACAGTTAGAGTAAAAGGTAGATGGGACAAAAAGAAAATGGCAACAGCAAGTAAGAGAGAGGTAAAAGTGTATAAACTAAGGGAGGAGGAAGTTATGGTGAGATAGAAGCAACTATTGGCAAAAAGGTGGGCTAATGCAAGTATGAGTAGTGGGGGATTAAAGAGGGTTGGGATAGTTTTAAAAATGCAGTATTAGAATGTGGGGCAGATGTTTGTGACTATAGGAGGGTGGGTGCAGGAGGAAAGAGGAGTGAGTGGTGGAATGAAGAAGTAAAGGGTGTGATAAAAGAGAAAAAGGTAGCTTATGAGAGGTTTTTACAAAACAGAAGTATTAATAGAAGAGCAAAGTATATGGAGAGTAAAAGAAAGGTGAAGAGAGTGCAAAAGGAGAGCAGATGAAAGAGTAGGAGAGGCTCTGTCAAGAAATTTTGCTGAAAACAAGAAAATTTTTTGGAGTGAGGTAAACAAGTTAAGAAAGCCTAGGGAACGAATGGATTTGTCAGTTAAAAAACAGAGTAAGGGAGTTAGTAGATGGGGAGCTGGAGGTACAGTGGACCCCCGAGTAACGTAAAAACTTCATTCCAGAAGCCTGCTCAAGTGTAATTACCGAACAAATTTACTCCCTTAATGAATAATGTCACGTAGGTTAGTCTATTTCAGACCCCCAAAAATACACTTCCACAAGCACTTACAATATTATACTTACATAATTGTACAATTTCCGGGGTGTTCGTTACTCGGGGGTCCACTGTATTGGGAAGATGGCGGGAATATTTTGAGGAACTTTTAAATGTCGATGAAAAAAGGGAGGAGGTAATTTCATGCACTGGTAAGGTAGGTATAACATTGTTTAGTTCTTTTGATTATAATAATAATAATAACATAGTTTAGGAGTGAAGAAGAGCAGGAGGTGTGTGAGGCATTACATAGAATGAAAGGGGGTAAAGCAGCTGGAACTGACGGGATCATGACAGAAATGTTAAAAGTAGGGGGAGGGATATAGTGTTGGAGTGGTTGGTATTTTTGTTTAAGAAATGTATGAAAGAGGGGACGGTACCTAGGGATTGGCAGAGCATGTATAGTTCCTTTATATAAAGGAAAGGGGGATAAAAGAGATTGTAAGAATTATAGAGGAATAAGTTTACTGAGTATACCAGGTAAAGTGTACGGTAGGGTTATTATTGAAAGAATTAGAGGTAAGACAGATAGTAGGATTGCAGATGAGCAAGGAGGCTTTAGAGTGGGTAGGGGATGTGTAGATTGCATTTATGGATTTAGAAAAGGCATGTGATAGAGTGGATAGGGGAGCAATGTGGCAAATGTTGCAAGTGTATGGAATAGGTAGTAAGTTACTGAATGCTGTAAAGAGTTTTTATGAGAGTGAGGCTCAGGTTAGGGTGTGTAGGGGAGAGGGAGATTACTTCCCGGTAAAAGTAGGTCTTAGACAGGGATGTGTAATGTCACCATGGTTGTTTAATATATTTATAGATGGGGTTGTAAAAGAAGTAAATGCTAGGGTGTTGGGGAGAGGGGTGGGATTAAATTATGGGGAATCAAATGCAAAATGGGAGTTGACACAGTTACTTTTTGTTGATGATACTGTGCTTATGGGAGATTCTAAAGAAAAGTTGCAAAGGTTAGTGGACGAGTTTGGGAGAGTGTGTAAAGGTAAAAAGTTGAAAGTAAACATAGATAAGAGTAAGGTGATGAGGGTATCAAACGATTTAAAGAAAAATTAGATATCATCACATTGGAGAGAGGAATTATGGAAGAAGTGAATGTTTTCAGATATTTGGGAGTTGACTTGTCAGCGGATGGGTTTATGAAGGATGACGTTAACCATAGAATTGATGAAGGAAAAAAGGTGAGTGGTGCATTGAGGTATCTGTGGAGAAAAAAACATTATCCATGGAGGCAAAGAAGGGAATGTACAAAAGTATAGTGGGCAATGTGTGGTGTAAATATTATGCAGAAAATTCGGAGTGTGGAAATTAGGAGGAGGTGTGGAGTTACTAAAAGTATTTGTCAGAGGGCTGAAGAGGGGTTGTTGAGGTGGTTTGGTCATTTAGAGAGAATGGATCAAAGTAGAATGACTTGGAGAGCATATAAATCTGTAGGGGTCGTCCTCAAAAAGGTTGGAGGGGGGGTAAAGGAGGTTTTGTGGGCGAGGGGCTTGGACTTCCAGCAAGCATGTGTGAGCGTGTTAGATAGGAGTGAATGGAGACGAATGGTTTTTGGGACCTGACGAGCTGTTGGAGTGTGAGCAGGGTAATATTTTGTGAACGGATTCAGGGAAACCAATTAATTGATTTAGTTGGACTTGAGTCCTGGAAATGGGAAGTACAATGCCTGCACTTTAAAGGAGGGGTTTGGGATATTGGCAGTCTGGAGGGACTTCTAAACTGTCGTGTCTGAGCTCCTCTGCAAAGATAGTGATTATGTATGAGTGAGGTGAAAGTGTTGAATGATGATGAAAGTATTTTCTTTTTGGGTCACCCTGCCTCGGTGGGAGACGGCCGAATTGTTGAAAACAAAACAAATGTAGGATGCACAGTAGTAAGAGTGAATGTTTTGTAGTATAGTGAGTAGATTTAGGTCTTTGTCTCAAAGAGGCGGAAGGCTTCTCATATGCTATGGCCGTCTCTCATCTGCGCCTTCAAGGTTGACTTCCCCGTATTTCTTATTCTCGCATTGCTAAATGTCCCCCCACTTCTGGGGTCCCAACTTCCGTGGCTCCCTCTGTGGTCGCCCCATCCTCAGTCACCTGTCTCAAATCCTTTTGCTGTTCTTGGCTCCGAGGTCCCTACCTCGGCATCCCATACTGTCCACACCCCTTCCTCTACTCACTTGCACAGTTCTGTGTCTACACACCCTCGTCCACCACCCATTCCTCACCGCCCCCCTTCTTCGCATAAGTCCGGCAAAAAATCCCGATTGCTGGGTTCTTCACCTCCTACTAGTTCTATAACGTGTGTGCAGGTTCATTCTCCTCATTCAATATCTTCATCCCCCGTCCCCTCCTAAGTTTCTTCCTTGACTGCCTCCCCCCAGGTCACTTCCACTCTTGTCCCCTCCCAAGCCCCTTCGACAGTTTCCTCTTCCATCTCCTCGCCCTCTACTTTAGTACAGTCTATAGTCTCCCCGATTGTTGCTCATCCTCCTCCTTCCATCTCTAATGTAGTCCCACATCCTGCATCTTTGACTTCCGAAACGCTGGAAGCTATTGCAGGATTTATTGCAGAGACTGAACCGTTGATGGACACCGCTCCACCTCTGGTTCCTCCTCCTCCTCTCTCTTCTCCGTCTATACCCCTCCTTCCTTCACAGCGTCCCCCTCCTCCTCTGATTTCAAGTTTTCCGCTGCCTCCACACGTGGACTTTTCTAACCCTAGTCCATAGATACCTCTAACTTCAACTTATATCTTTCTCTCCATACATCATGGCTTATTTGCAGTGGAATATCCGAGGCCTCAGGGGTAACCGGGGTGAGCTTCAGGTGTTGCTCTCCCAGTTTTTCCCTGTTGGGGTCTGTTTGCAAGAACCCAAATTACAATCCGATGTTATCCGGCCCTTTTCGGGCTATGATTTGTTATATTCATCGGATCCTTTTTCCGATGGAACCTTTAACGAAAGTGCTCTTCTTATAAGCACTGGTATTCCATACCGTCAGCTCTATGTGCATTCTTCTCTACATTACACTGCAGCCCGTATCCACTTGAATAAGTGGTATACACTCTGTTCTTTATATCTCTCCCCTTCGCGGGCATTGTCTATCCCAGATGTTGATTTTCTGGTTTCTTTCTTGCCGCTACCCCTTCTATTACTTGGCGATTTTAACGCACACCATTTTCTTTGGGGAGGGTCGCACTGTGACTCCCGTGGCGTTCAGTTGGAGGCATTTCTTGCTTCTCTCCCCCTCCATGTTTTAAATACGGGTACTCCTACCCATTTTGATCCTCGAACTCATTCTTTCTCTTGCATCGATCTCTCCATCTGCTCTTCCTCAACTGTCCTCGACTTCACCTGGTCTGTCCTCCCGGACTTACATGATAGCGATCATTTTCCAATCATTCTTAAGTCCCCTTCATATTCTCCACCTCCTCGTAGCCCATGCTGGCAATTTGACTGGGCGAAATGGGACCTTTATGCACATCTTACTGCCTTTCATGAGGTTCCTACCTCGTCCAGTATTGATGAGGTTTTACATCTCTTTTCGTCCTCCATCTTCACAGCAGCTTCGCATTCTATTCTCCAATCCTCGGGCCGGGCAAGCATTCTCAGAGGTGTGTGCCTTGGTTGTCTCCTGCTTGTGCTCGGGCAGTACGTTTGAAACGCGCTGCGTGGAGCAGGTACCGGTATAACAGAACCATAGAGAGACTCCTTGATTTTCACCCTTTCGGGGTTATGGTCGTACAAGTACGTTTTACTCACTGTGGTTATTGACGACTAGTACGTCTAAATTCTAGTGCCCTCAAA